>VWZG01010751.1:755737-784830 GCA_013396735.1 Grallaria varia
TTTTTTTTTTTTTTTTTTTTTATTCCATGCATTCTCTTCTCTTCTAAAATTGCTTCTCTCAAAGCCTTCACTTAATGCTCATCCAAAATTGAAAGTGTAGGATATCTTTGAAGGCAGGGATCAATGATCACAGTGGATTTGACAGGTTGCTAGAGAAGAAAGATATGGAGTAAAACACAGAAATAGTTACGGAGCAGAGAAACAAACAGCCCTTCTCTCATCCTCCTCAGTGAAGGCACCTTCACCTTGGAAACTTTAGGAACTATGAAGTGACCAAACACCCAGCACTGCAAATGCTCATTCTACTTCTAAAATTGAAGTTATTTTTAGGGCTATGTCTTTAAATTATGAAAGGCCACTGTACAGTTCAAGGATTGCAATTACTACGAATGGCTTTGTAAGGTTATGATTGGAATAAAAAGATCAAAGCCTCATTTGAGCAAGAGAAGGAATTACTTTCCTGTAGCCAAGTCAGCCTTCCCTTTTGAAGAGACACTGCACATTAATGGAGCCAGGGACTGTTTTTTCACAGGCTGATTTCTGTAACTTCCAAACTCTTAATACCAGCCCAGAGGACCTTTCACATACTGGATTTACTAAACCCAAGTTTTGAATTCTTTTCAGTGATGTAGAGGAAATATTTAATATTAGAACAGCCGGAGAATTGTTAACTCAGTTTCAAAGGCTGATGGTTAAAAAAGGAAGGTTAATAATGTTCCATTGAATTGGCTCCCCTCCCTTTCTTCTTTATCTGAATCACACGTTTTCTTCTCTTGCTACCAAAGCTGTGAACTGAGCTTGGTTTTATTTCCAAGTAACTGAATGCAAGGGCAGTATCTGTGTTTGGGGGCACATCAGAGTAATTCTGCGTTATCCCTGAACCCCCAGACCGGGCTTGGCTCAGAGTGGAGAGTTTGTTTGCTGGGGAAGGGAAGGATGTGGCTCATGGTTGCCAATGACCACCAAGAGAGGGACTTGCTTAACTCTGCCACAGCCAAGCAATGCCCGACTCTTCTGGGAAGGGGAGGATCATTCTTTGGAGCAGAAAGTCAGAGTCACAACAGGTGAGTCTGTCCTTTCTGCATCAGAGAAACTGGGTGATAAAGGTGTGAAAACAGAGCCAAGAACTTCCCAACATCACAGTTTGTGGTCCATCATCTGAAAGACGGAAAAAGGTGGAACTCCCACCTCCTACTGGTCCCCAAGGACAGGCGGGACCCGGCTTGTACCTTAATGAAAATGTTGGAAGTAACAAGCATTAAATTGTTGTTATTAATGTGCTGAGCTGTGTCATTATCATCTCCCACTTGCCTGCTCGTAGTGAGATAGAGGGTGGCCTCTTTCTGTTTGCTACTTTTTCAGGAGGGATGGGAGATCTTTTAGTTAAAGAGTCCAGGAGTGTTGTTCTGGCGCATGCTGAGGAAATTATGGGGGTGTTGTTATGAACTTGCACTTGGGTTTTCTCCCAGACAGGATCACATCGGAATTAATTGGCTACTAGTTGTTGCAACTGAAATGGATCTTCCCAGCCTTGAAAACTTGCAAGTGTCCACAAAATTTGTCCTGAAGGAAATCGGAGTCAAGTGTGGGGCAAAAAGTGCAATGCCCAAATAAGAATAAAACTTTTAATTTCTTTTGAAAGGTTAGCATGCTTATCTCTTCCAATGCCTCTCTTCTTAATTGTTAATATTTTAGTTATTACTGCTAGATTAGGTATTGGAGGTTTGCCACTGGAGAATGGCAATTCTTGTGCATTGGTGTTTGTGTCTGAAATTTGGAATCTACTTTTCAAACAAGCAAACAAACAAAAAACTCAATCTAGGGCTGATTTAGAGTCCTGAGCGTCTGCAGAGCCCTCATGAGCTAAAAGCTCTGCACTCTGCCAAGGGTTTTCTTACCACGGCAGAGTCAGAGCTGCTGGTGGTGCAACCATCGCAGCCTGATTGCACAAACAGCCTGGGGGGAACATCCAGGGATCCCAGGCTTTCTTTACAAAGCTCTCCTCAAGACTGGGAAGACATAAATCCTTAACTGGAGCCAAGGGAACAGATGTTACTCTTCCTTCCTCAGGGCAAGAGCCTATGGGGAAAAAACCCCACCCTTAAATGGGTTCATGATAGAATATACTGAACATCCTCACTGTGTTTGCTCCCATCTAGGGAAAACATCGAAACCATTGAATTGAAATTTTAAGAACTCTATTAAGATCCTTTAAATTCTCAGTGGAGGACTTACCCATTTTCTCTGGCTTTTTTTTTAAACATAAATACAAGCAGCTAAGCCTGACCATGCCTGACAGCATTAGAGAATTCTTGTGGTGGGAAGGGACCTCCCAAGGTCTCAGGTCCAGCCTCCTGCTCACAGTGGGGTCAACACTGACTTCAGATCAGGCTGGTCAGGGTTTTGTTCAGACAAGAGCAAGCAACCTCCAGGGACAGACACTGCAGCCTCTCTGGGCAACACGATCCAGTGATTAATTGTTGCATTAACTCTGCCTCCCTCCGTACCTTCAGTCACACTACTCCGTGTTTAATTTATGACATGTCCAAGGACAATGTGGCTTTTCTGATGACTTGTGTCATATTGTGAGTGCCAGGCAGGACTCAGCTCCATGGAGCTCATTCAGGAGCAGTTCTTCTGCTGGAGTCAGGGAAATGACTGCTGCCCCTGTTGTGTGTTTCAGCTGCATTTTTATCTGAACCAGCCCACATTTTAATGTCAATAAACAAGCACAGTGGGAATGAAAGGATAAGAAATGAAACCATGAATCACTTTCTGCCATGGCATCATCAGCACAGTTCCATCAATGTCATGATGTGGCCCCGTATTTTTTTTCTTAGGATTAAAATGGTCAAAGTTGTGTGGTTAATCACATGCAATTCTGAGCCCTTTAAATTCTTTTCTTTACTAGAAAAAACCAATTTTTAAGAAAAGCTCAAGCCCCTGGACTTCATAATTTTACACTGAATGATGGAACAAAGGTATCTCTACTGGACTAATTATTAAGAAAACATATTTTACCACCTGAGTAACAAAATATTTTGAATTTATAAGGCAGTTTCCATCTAAGAATAGGAAAGCATTTTAAACCCTCAGTCTGCTTTGTGACTAAGTCAATAAGTAACTCATTCCTAATGTTGTTGGCAGAGAGTACTGAGAGAGATTAGTGATTCATCCTTCAAAGAGATGTTCCTGCACTGGTCCTTGTGTGGGATTTACAGTAAACAAGGGTGCTCTGATTGCAGTCCAGCCTTCCCCCTTGCCCAAAGTTTGTCCCTTTGGATGAGCTCTAGAAAGATTTGGAAAAACAAAACCTGCATGAGTGTTCCTCTGAAGTGAATTTGGAAACTCATGTCCAGATGGCTCAGCCACACGGTGGGTTTTCACAGTGACTGCGTGAAACACTGAACAGTCGTGGGGGAAAAAGCACCTCTGGCTTGTCCTGTCCAGCTTAGCCAAGGCTCTGCCTGGATGGAGCAGAGGTCATTTGGAGCCAATTACCTCTGAACCCCAACGAGATTAAAATTGCCTCATTAATATACAGAGATTATTAGTTGTGACCTGTGTTCTGTTTTTGATCTGCAAATTAGCTAATTTTTTACTCCTTAAGGAATGATTCAAGGTGCTCTTTGGCCTGCCCAGGACTGGCGCTACTGATGCTCCTTGAGCAGCCCATCTCCCAGCAAAACAGAACTGCTTCACGAGAGGAAAGGTGTGACTCCAGTTGGTGCAGTCTGGCTGAAATGGAAGGAATATTTTAATGCACAGTTAGTGATAACTTTGCAGCCCTCAGAAAGGATTTTGCATGATGGATAATTTGGAATGGACCTGCTCTAGTAATTTGATCCAAAACTCTAAAATTCAGCTCAGCAACCACAGAGTAATTGTTACTTATATCAAACCAAACTGCAAACAAGTGTCTTTTCCCTTGGAGCTCAAAATCTTGGCCGGAGTTGGCTTTTCTTTTTTTGCATCCCTCTTGCTAATTAGAATATGAGAGTGCAATGAATTAGCAAATCATTAACCAGGGATTTCTCTCACAACCTTCCTGAGTCCTTCCCTGGAGTTGGACTGACTCTGCATTCCAGTCACAGGTATTTTCTTGGGAACAGGCTGTTTTTGTCATAGGCCACAGCTGTGGCTCTGAGAAGACTGAGGAGATGAGATTAAAAACTTCTTAAGTCACAGCAGAGCAGCAGCAGAGGAAACAAAGAAATCACACTATGAAAAAGTTCTTTGTGGCATTTTTTTTTTGTTTGTGGGTGTTTTTTTGTTTGTTTGTTTTTTAGTCTGCATTGAATGGAAAACCCTTTCAACAATTTGTTGACAATCCCTGTCTCTCTGAAGCTGTACCTGCTCAATTCTTCTCCAAAACATTTTGTACATCAGTATGTTTCTCTGTACCCACAGAACCACAGAATCGCACAATGGTTCAGGTTGGAATGAACCACAGTGGTCACCTTGTCCAGCATCCCTGCTCCAGCAGGGCCATCCCAGAGCGCATGGCACAGGATTGTGTCCAGACAGTTCAGGAATATCTCCAGTCAGGGAGACTCCACACAGCTGATTAAATTCTACAGAAGTGGTGTAAGGTCCTGGGACATCTCTTCCAAGTTCCTTACCAAAATTTCACAGCAGCAAAGACTGTCCACATCCAGTAGGTCTTACAGCAAACCTGGGATGTGCTGGCAAAGTGTTATTATGGATGAGCCAGTGATGAGTCAATATCCATGCTTCAGGGATAGGACATGGGATCACGCACACACACATCTTCCAGGCCATATACCCAGAGGTTTTTGCTTATTGTAGACTCTTTGCTTTTGCTGAATCACAAAATCACAGAATCATTGAGGTCAGAAAAGTCCTCCAATATCAAGAACTCCACCCTGTGACCCATCACCGCCTTGTCAACCAGACCAGAGCTCTGAGTGCCACGTCCAGTCGTTCCTTGAACACCTCCAGGGATGGGGACTCCACCACCTCCCTGGGCAACCCCTTCCAAATCCTGACAACCTTTTCATGAAGAAACTCTTCCCAGTGTCAAGCCTGCACCTCCCCTGGCACAGTTTGAGGCTGTTTTCTCTTGTCCTGTCCCTGTTTCCTGGGTGAAAGCCCGACCCCCACCTGGCTCCCTGCTCCATGTGCATGAGGTCTGTTAACACTGGAGTTGGTGGGTTTGCAAGGTGGGCTTTGCATTTCCCTGAGTATTTCACAGCTTCCTTGCTTTCAGGAAAACCATGGAATGCTGCCTGGCTGGGCTCTAGGAGAGCTGCCGCAATAGCCTTTGGTACTTGATAAACTTTCCCAGTTTCATGCTCAGAAAAAAAAGAAATGTTTCTCTTTTGACTTAATGCAGAGGCATTTGAGGATAATGAGGAGCCTGAATTTCCAGCTTTCATCCCCTAACAATGATAGATTTTAAGGTAATAGATGATGGTAGCAATCATTTGACTGAAGCAGGGAGATATGGCTTAGTAACTGCAATAATGACTCAGGCTGCATTAGTGGAAACGGTAGGTTGATCAACTCCTTTCATTTTCCTTTGGAGATTTTGAGATGTTATATTGCTCCTGGAGGTGTCAGGCTGTGCAGTGAGCTCTTGGTCCAACTCTGACAGCCCAGGCTTGTCCTGTGCTCCATGCCCCGTGCAGCAGCTTCTGGCCATGCCCAGGGAGGTTCTGCCGCACTGCAGATGGGGCTGTTGTGCTGGCTCAGCTCTTTTGCCAAAAATTCATGACTTTTTAAGGCCTTTTTTTGCAACCTTTGCTATGGCCGAGGCTAATCCAAGAGTAGGTCCTGGTGGGAATAAACAACGATTCTTCATGAATAACATTAGCACAATCAGGCCCTAAATGAGACATTTATTCAACCTTTCTTGTTTTTCTTCTATAAATCACCTTCTCCCTTTTGGCATCTCGTCTCCCTGGAGGAAATTACTGAGTAACTGCATTTTTATTACAGCGAGCAGGAGACAACAGAGGGAGTAAAGAGTCAGGATGCTTTAATACTATATCTCAGACATACTGAGAATGTCTGAACATATTCAGGCATATTGTTAATAGCCCTGTTTTGTACATCACAGCAGGGAGTGTGGAAGTGACCTTCAAACAGGGCTAATGGTCAATGCATTGCAAATACAGGCAGAGAGGTAAAGAGGAGCAATTGAGCATCTCAGGCTCCAGATGTAGTTCCTTACTTTCAAAGAGTGATCTGCAACATCTAGATGGACAGCAAGGGGCCAAGATGAGCTTGGAGATTGCTTGTATTCTTTTCTCTGGTTGATTGGTGTGGTCCATCACTGAGGCAACATGCTGAGCTGGACTGATACAGTTGTTCTTGAAGGTGCTGTGATGTGCCTTCGTCTGCTGGACATGCCTGTGACACAGGCTGAGGGCAAGTGATAGATTTTGGAGGGCACCACAACCCTTTTCTCAGTGCTAATGATATTTTTTCTCTTTAATGTTTTTTTTTCTTTCTTTTTGGTATGCCTCTGGTTTAGTTCCTTGCAGTGCCATTGCAGGTAAACTGCTCAGCAACCTCCAAATTCAGATGCTCAGATTTTTCAGCACCTCATTCATCATCCTGTATTAATGAAGAATTAAAAAGTTTGGTATTACCACCATCTCCTCCTGACTCCAAAGCTGGCAAAGACATCCTTGCACTTCCCATAGCTTTCCATTAGACACAAGTTCTTTTCAAATAGTCTCTCCCTCTGAAATACATTTGTTCTGTGCTAAAAGAATGTGACTAAAGTGTTCTCTGGAGACCCCCCTTTGATAAAATTGCTGCCTGCAAACAGGCAAAGCTGACGCAAAGGGCACTTCCCACCAAATACATCTTTAACTTAGAGCATGACAAGAAGGCAGAGTAGAATTCCTCTGGCATTTTCTCAAGCCCCACTGTTTCTAATAATCCAGTGTTCAGAGCTATTTCTAATTTCCAGTGTAGTGCATAAGATATTTTGAGGATCTTCGGAGATAATTTTTGTAGCCAGAGCCATGAAATTACCATCTATTTAAAAATGAGAAACAATAAGAGTTCTCTTTTCAGACATTATGAATGTTGTCAAAAAAAAAAAAAAAAAGGAAGAAAAAAAAGAGGTGAAGTGGAGATTAATTTGATTTTTGTATATGTGAAAATGTGTTTCACCTGTAATGCAAATGTTCCCCTGTGGTTTTACATGTTGTCATGTTGTTTTTTTTTTTATAGCTGATTGGATGAATGCCCCAACACAGGCAAAGCAATTCAGCTTTTCCTCCTCAGTGAGCATTTTGCACTTCTCAGTTTAGTAGAAAAAACATTCCAGCACTCCTGGCTGCATTGCAGGTCTCATCTGTATTTAAGGGCTGTACACAACTGCCACTGAGGCCTCGCACATTTAGTTATTGATTTTTCTTTCTTTTTTCTCACTGTTATTTTTAGTTACAGTAGACTATTGTCAAATTGTGGGAAAAGGAATCTGTCATAGAGGTCAAGTGACTTCTTGATTTTGTAAGAGAAAATGTTTTGCTCTTGACCCTCCCCTGTCAGTGTCATTTACAGTGAGCCTCAGGCACCAGTTTGAGATGAGAGAGTGTTTGACCTCTCTTCCCTTGGATACTCTGGATTGCAGAGGCACCACTCTGAGTGTGCTCGGAGCAGAGAGGGCTGAGATGGTGGTTGTCCAAGCTGACAGTGAGAAAGGAGAGGGGAATCAGGTTTTCCCACCAGCAGCACGATGTGATTTCCTGGGGACACCTGCATGTGAGAACTCCTGTGTCCCAAGCAGTCTTCAAGTGCTTTTCGTTTCAAAGACCAGTTACCAATTAGCAATTAGTAAACAGCCCTTAGGGCCAGTGCAGTGGTTAGAGACAAAGGATTACCCTCTGGATTTAAACCCACGCTGAGTCACTTGTTCTTTGAATGTTTGTTTGTCAGACTCTCCGAGTTTGATGTTCTGCTTTGCCACACAAAATAATACCCTGAAATGAGAAATTATCCATTAAACTTTAATGCACAAAACTGAAATCTTCTTAAAAGGAGAAGGAACAGCCGAACAGTGAAGTTCCACAGGATGGTGTTTAGGAGGGATTATGAATATAAATCCCTCTTAGTCCAACAGAGTCAACTGGTTTGACTACAAGGCCAAATAATCTCTTGAGATACACCTTGATCCAGCAAAGCATTTAAGCACAGACTTCAATCAAACACTGCTGAGCCTGATCTATGAACACACCGAATTTTGGTATATGGCTTACACAGTTAAACGTGATTAAAATTGGTCAAATTGGGAAATTTCCATTCCACCAGCGATTAAAGGTGTTCAACCTTTTCTTTGTTTCTGAATTGAAAGGCAGACTAGAAGAAACAAATGGAATATAAATGGGCTTAATTTTCAGAGCATCTCGATATTCTCTCAGTTCAGATGGGACTATGAGACCCAGCGTTCAGCAGATTTTAAAAGCAGGTTCAAAATGCTTCATATCTTTCAGTTTTTAAAGCATTTTTTGTCTCTCTACACTTTGTGAATAAGTGAATCTTTCATGAGATGTGGGAAAATTGAACAAGAAAATTTTAAAAGAGGGGGAAGTGCCATTTTCACTCTATGAAGTTTCATCCCATGAAAATAACATTGGATTTGACAAGATACTTCCCAGTGGGAAAAAAAAATCAGATACTTTTCCTACTTTTTACTTTGAAACTCAGATCCCATAGTGGACCACTTGCATAAATTACAGTCAGAGTGGTAATTTAGGCAGACAGAGTGCAGCATCCACTAAAAACCGATTTGCTGGTGAATTTGTAGCAGAAAGGTTCAATTTGGGTTTCATTACGTTGCTGGCTGTCATTGACAAAGAAGTACCATTGCACTTGGAGCTACAGAGACACACATTAGCAGAGCATTGTCTTCTAAGTGTGCAACCAAAACATACTGTTTTTAAATACTGTTATTTCTTTAAATAATAACAGGTTTATTTATGATTAGGGTAAAAGGGGGTGTGACCAGATCCCAGGAAGCTGCTGGTTTAGCTGCTGGATGAGGGATTGCCCACCCAGCACTTATAATCCTGTCCATCAGCCTTTGCCAATGCTGCTCCCATGCAGGATGGAGTAATGGAGTATGAGATTATTCCCCATGGGATGTAATTCCAGCTGACAGCAGCAGGACGTCGGTCACTGCCGCCAACCTCCAGTGACAGCAGAGCTCCAACTCGTGCTCCAGCACAGACAGCTTTTACTCAGGAGTACAACAACGTGTAGCAGTGCCTGGTTTCTGCCCTCAGAGTGTTTTACCAGACCTGGGCAGCACTTTCAAGGTGGTCACAGTAAAGCCACTCCGGCAGCACGAGCAGATTTTTAATTCCTGTTGGATTAAGTGCATGTGTATCTATTTAAATGTGTATTTCTTGGATTGTTGCTTTTAGTTTTGGTTGAAGGAGAGCAAAGGCAGGTTGTAGGGGTGAAGGCTGTTATTCCCTGTGCTGAGGAAAAGAGGAGTTACTTGTGGAGTAGAAAGCTGGAGAGTCTGGAGTGGGATCAGGCTGAGCAGAGGTGGGTGATCCCCTTCTCTGCAGGCTGACTGCTGTGAACAAATACTTTGGGTTTTATCGCACCACCCTACTATTTTTTAGCTTCTAGAGAGAGAAATCAATCTTTTTGGTGAGAAGAATGTTTGGCAAAATCTGTTTTTTCTTCATTGTTTTGTAAAATTTTGAGTGATAGTCACCCCTCATTTTCTGAGTTGCTCTCAATATGGCTCAGGGCACAGAAATCATGAAACAGAGAGAAACTGCTGAGCAGGTCTAACCCCGACCCCTGATGTAGATAGATGGTCTGTGTTTATACTGAACTGTGGTCTCTGTCCCACTTGGTACAATCACAGCCATTCCAGTTCCATGGCAGAAGGAACTGCAATAACACTGGCAGGGCCACATCACTTGGGCCAGAGCCCTGGGTACAGCTCTTTTTATTTATAGCACATTAATGATGAACAGAAATTATTCTAATGCCATTTGTGCACAATTTTATTGAGTAGAAAAAAAGTTTTAATTATGAATAAGCCTGAAAAAAAAGTACAGTTCTGCCTTATTTCTTGACAGAAAATCACTTGTTAGGGTTTGTCAAACTGTGATCCCCTGTGTGTGGAAGCACTGACACAAGGAAGAGATGTGGAACTGGGATTCTATCAAACAGAAAGTCCCTTGAATAAAAAATATTTAATAACCTATGGTTGACTAATGAGAGACTCCACAGATACCTTGGGAAAGCATCTCTTGTAGAGAGAAGCACTGCATGTGTTTGCTGCAAATGAACAGAGGAAATAAATCATATTTTCAGACCACAGTGGCATTTGCTTGATAAAATTTTGCAGCAAAATGTCACTTTACAGCAGGAGGGGAGAGGGTCTGGGAAAGAAAAGGAGTTATTAATGGGCTTGAGCAATGTGACTGCAAAATCTTGTTGAAGCTATGAAAAAAGCCATAAGTCAAAAGCTGCATCCAGCTGGCTGTGTCTGTTCGGAGAATATCCAGCTGCATGTCCTGCCCCGGCTGCAAAGGATGGCAGCTGGTGCCGGGTATGTCAGTGCTTCCAGGAAGGATTGTTGCTGGAAGTCTGCTCAATGGACCCTGTATCCTGTCATTATCCTTCTTGCATATCCTTCCCATCGGGTCACACTGATGTAGCAAAGTGCTGCCAGTTCCTTCTCCGCCTTCAGCTTCCATTTCCATCTCTACCTTCCCCTGGTTCTTCTGTCCATTTGTGCCAAGAGCTGCCCTGGATCTCAGGACTTGGTATTTTTTAAAACTTCCTATCTGCTGCTTTGAAGAGATTAATTCCTGGGCATTTGTAGTTTGTAAAGAGTTTATGTTGAGGAAATGAAACATGGAGGCAATGAGGCTGCATAGAAAGATGTAACAATTTGCATGTGTTGACAAGAACCCTGCTAGAACTGTTTCCCTGGAATTAAATAGGGAAGGAGTCTTTCCAGGTTAAAGTCACAAAGACAGATAAGAGCCCACTTAATCACCCCCAGCCTTTATTTGGCCAATTTCTTGGCCATGACAAGACGTGCTCTGCTCCTGTATGGCCCACAGAAGGCCAAGAGGTTTCAGTTTCATGGTCCTCCTCATACAAATGTGTGCAAAGCTTCCGGGGTGTGGAGGCTGCACTCACCAAACCATGACTACAAAGGCTTTAAGGGGGCAGAGGTGTCCAAGGACCGCTGGGGCTGTGCCAGGCAAGCTCAAGATCTGCTCCCTAATTATGCTTTTGGAGTGGTATCACCAGCCTTCACTGAAATAAAAATCTCAGACTACTCCATAAGCAGCAGAGGAAGAAAGGGCAGCACCAGCAATCCTTGTATGACTCTAAGATGAGGGTATGGGTTAATGGAGAGATGGAAAATGTACATCACTTTTTATTTCAATGCCCCAAAATACACAGACAACTATTTTCTCAAGTGACTAGGAATAGTATAAAGCCTTTCAAATAAAATAGAACCAGGAAAAATAGTCTTCAGGGGCTGGTGAAGAATGAGGGGACTATTAGGGAGGATGTTACAGCATGTAATAACCAGTCCTAATCAGAAACAGGTCACTGTAGGGATGGCACAAAAGCAGAACCCACAACATGTTTGGGCTCTGCTGAGCCACCCCAACAGTATCCAGGCAGAAGACCCTTTCTGCTATTTAAAATTCATTCCCATTTCTGTCCCTAAAATCTAAGCTGCTTTTTGTTGTTTAGGAAGAGGAGGTGAGTCCCTGAGCCAGCGTACACCTGCGAGGAAATTAAAAAATGACAATATATTTGCTCCCTTTGAGGCTGACACAGGCTGAGGGAGATAACAATAAGCAAGTGAAATGAGCCCAAGGCGAGGGAATGCAGAGGAATTGCTTATCACCACCTCCAATTTCTGCAGTTTGGCCTTGAAATAAAATGCAGCTTTTGAGGGAAGAAAGGTGAAGAAGAACGGAATGGAAACAGCAGAAGCAGCTTTTCCCACTTCCCTTGGCGGGGGGAGGGTGGTGGAATTCAACAGCTCCAAGTGGGTTTTAGATCTTGTGACATTATCATTCCTCTTTGGCCTTCCCACACTCCGCACTGTCGGTTTGGTTGAACTGCTCTGCACGAAAAGTACTTTGGCAGGGGACCAGCCGGCAGAGGCATTTCAGCAGCTCTGCCCTGTGGGGACAGCAATTGCTGGATCGAACTAATCCATCTGGGACTATTCCTCCAGTTCAGATAATGCAAATTCGTTCTGTCCTGCTCCAGGTCCCCCCCTTCCTACAGAGCCAGCTGCCAGTTCTCAACTTGTTCTCTGTTTTCAAGGAAAGAGAAGAGAGTAGCCAGCTCATGGTGGGATATTTATCCAGGGCTTTGTTGCTTCCAGGGAAACAACCATTGCTGCTTTCTGACAGAGGAATTCTTCACAGAGCACTACGAGCAAGGCAGAAACCACACCTGCCTTCATCCTATGTCATCCTCAAAGCTCTGTGCCTTTATCTAAAGACTAATGAGGAAACACTCTGGAACTCTGATTCCCTCATACCACTGCATTTGCATGAAAAAGACACCTAACCTGGTGGGAATCCCTCCCAGGGAATTCCTCCCTAACCCCAGCACAAGACAACTTTCTGCCTTGAAATAAATCTTCCCTGCAGCATCTTTTGCTCCTCGGGGGTGTTTCAGTGCAGAGGCTGAGGCTGTGCTTTGCCTGTTCTTGGGCAGCTTTTTGCCAACAAAACAGTTTTAAGGCTCTTTGTCTTACCCAGGGAGCCACAAGAAGAAGCATCCTTGCTCCGACCTCTTCCTTGGGTGAGGCAGAGCAGCTTCACTTTCATACATTTATTTCTAACTTTCTGGAGAGCAGTGGAAAGGAAACTGAGGAGAGACTCCTGAAAAACATTGTGGGGCAATGCCAAGGCATAAACTGTCAGGAAGTGAGAGAACCAGTTCTGCATAAATGAAGCCTGAGGTTTTAATTGTATCTGTGGGAGTTTTATATTTATTCCCTCTGAAATTCGGAGAGGTGAATGGGATGCTTTAGCATTCCCAGTGGCAGCACTGAAGACAACTCAGACTGTAACACTCCACCCTACTCCTGGGACCTCTAAAAGCACAGCAACTGATGTACAGACAAAACAGATGGCTGTGAGATTTTGGCAGAAACTGGTTTGCACGCAGGCTCTCTGGGGAGCATGAGGAAACAAGGAACTCATTCCGCTCTGCTCAGTCACGGATCACTCACAGTGATATGACCAGAGAGGTTTCCTTCAAAGGGAAACTGTCATGGAGCAAGTAGCATTATTTTGGATACGCTCTGCTCTTGGACATCACTTTTCTTTTAGAAAGTCCTACCACACCCCAGGAGTCCCCCCTAACACCCCACGAGTCCCTTCCTCCTAAGCACGAAGGGAAGGGCGTAGGGGGAGGGATGGTGCAGCTCTGCTGAAGTTGTAGCTCTTCTGTGTATGGAGAAACAAGGTCAGGTTTTCTCCAGAACACATTTAGCAAAACATTTCCACCACAACCCTGGGATATAAAGTGCTGAGGATGGACTTGAAGGGTCTTGAGCTTCATGCCAGAGCTTTTCCTTTCTTCTGACCTCAGTCAGGGAAATGTGTTCAGGATTTACACTTTACTCCCTTTTGACCAACACAGACAAATTCTCCCAGAGGTTCACGTGTTATTCTGGCCTTCTAAGAAGGAGTAGGTGTAAAGGCTTTAAAAACTTCTTCAGCCCAAAAGGGTTTTGAGTATCAGCTAAAAGTACCAACCCATGGTAACAACAGAGAACAGTGTTGTAGTCACAAAGGGAAGGACCTGTCTGTGCAGAGGAACAAGAGGTCCACCACAACGTGTTCTTCCACTTGAGCCATTGGTACTCCAGGCAAAGTTCAGTGCAAACTCAGCAGCCTGTGGGGTTTGAGGGGCTTGTTTGTACTTGAAGTTGCAGCCATTTGAGCTGGAACAGTGTTTGCTGTCAGTCAGGACATTAATTGACACAAAGCTGAGGTCCCTGAGGCCATGTCCTGTTGGAGCTCTCCCTGGGATTGCTGAGAAACAACTGAGCAGAAAATAATCTAAACAGCAATCCAGTAATGGATCATTTCCCCAGACCTTCAATCTTTTGCTGAGGATTTATATTTTTAATTCTTTTAACAAAGTTTGTCCCAGAGGTCAAGAAATTCCTAATTGACATTAGGATTATACACCAAACAGCACTTCCAGCTATGTGCTGGCAGAGAGGCTTTCGGGGCAGAAGTTCTGGGGGATCTCACTCATGGCAAACCCCTCACAGTGCTTTGAGGCCTGGGCTTGTAGAGATGCAACAAACTCAAAACTGCCCTTTAAACAGTCATCAGTTACAGGCTCCAATTTCATCTTCTGATTGAACTTGTTTGAGGAAAGAAATTGTATTTTTAGGTATATTAAGTAGAATTTCCTGCTAGCAGTGCTATATGAGTGGATTGCACACATATGGAAATGAGTTCTTATCTGTCCCAACACACTCCTGATGGAGTCAGCTCTGACAGGCAGTGTTGACATCTGGACAATTTTCTTCATAACTACTTAAAGCTCTGTTTGTTAAATGTGTGTGGCATGTCTGGAGATGTCAGGAGCAGCACTGATCCCAACAAACACATCTCAGCCCTACCTCAGGGCCACAGGAAGATAATTTCCTTGACGTGTCAGTGTATGAAGTGCCTTCATTCCCACCTCACTGCCAAGGAGGAAGGAGGCTGTGGCATGGAAAGGCTGCATTTCACACAAATTAGAGACATCCTTTCTCCATGGGGGTCCTGAAGCCTCTTCTCCCAACCTTGAGTGGTACTGGACATCGTTCTGGCACAGGGAGACTCTCAGTGGGACTCAGAGAGAGCTGAAATTGTGGGTTTCACACTCCTTAAATACATGGGAAAGTCGAGGGCTGAGGCAGCTCATCAACAATATGACTGTTTAGGGTTTTAATTGATGCAGTCATAAAGATGGATTTTCGTTGTGTTTTGGCTTCACACACTAATTAGGTAACTAGAAATTCTGTCATTTGCTGCAGGGATTTTTCTTGTGCTTGTCTCAGGGATGGTACATTCAGAGCCATCTTCCTGAGCCCATCCTGTGAGCCCACGGCCAGCCAGGGAGTTCTGGCATTGCTCTTATTCAGTGTTCACTGCAAACACCCTCTGGGGTAGAAATCACCCTCAGATTTTCTTTTGCAGCCCTCCAGGAGATCACCTAAACTTGACCAACAATACAATGCAATTCTGAGCAGAAATGCTGTCCTAAAAGGAACAGCTGGAAGCTCTGTGCCATTCAGTAGGGACTTTGCTATACCAATTTTGTGTGGATGGTACATTGGGGAGTTCAATGCTTTAAATGGCTCTGTTATGGCAACTGGTTTTGAAGTTTCCCTCCACAGGCTGTGCTGGAAAAAAAGCTCCCCTGAAAGACAACCTGGAGGGCCTGATTTTGCCAACCAGGCCAGAGTTCTGAGTGCCACGTCCAGTCATTCCTTGGACACCTCCAGGGATGGGGACTCCACCACCTCCCTGGGCAGCCCCTGCCAATACGAATCACCCTTCCAGTGAAGGATTTCTTCTTAAGGAAAATGTGACTTTATGGGCAAAATTAGGCATTGAAACTTCACTTCTCAGCATGGGATGAGGCCACCTGCACACTGTGTTTGCTTACAAAGCCCTCACTGCCAGAAGCAGCTGGCTTTGGTAAGGGACTGAGTCACTGCTATGGGTGACACAGGAAGGGCTGCTCCCCATAGGCTCCTTTATAGTGTTAGTTCCAGCATATGAGTATGACAGATCCAGGAGGGAATAGAGAAAACACAATCACTTCAAAGGTCCTGACATGATGGAGTTTAGGGACTATAAGGCCAGCATAAAGATTATGTTCCCTGTGGCTGATTTGGAATCTCTATTAGACCCAAACCAGTTCTCCAATAAGAGGAACTGGAACAATATCTAATAGCCTCCCCATGGCAGCTGTTATATACAGGAGATACCACCCTCAAGAAATGTAAAAATAACACTTTGTGGCTTTTAAAATACAAATCTTGCAATCTCCTAACCCAGGGCTGGTGAATCATCATGTCATTTGTGGAAGTGCAACAGATGGAGGAGCAGTGATCCATCAGAAACCTTCTCAGGGCTGAAGCTGGGATCATGGGCCACCCTCGGGGGGAGAACTGTGATGGAACACAACTTCTGGAGATGGTCTGCAGGAACCCTGGACCACAATATTTAGGATGGGTGAGTATATTATATGTGAAACTGCTGGAAACAATGAGATCATTCATATGGCTGTCAAAAGCAAGGCAACCCTACAGCCGCTCTTGTCTGATGAACATTAAATCAGCCATCTTATGTTTATGCATTACAGTGCAATCCTTAATTACTTGATTACACACCATCTTGATGGAGGATCTGTCTCAAGCACTGCCCACGGGGAACTTTGTGGGATAAATCAGCTGCACAGCAAGGCACTGGGTTGGAGGGAGGGAGAGTCATGAACTGATTCAGCCAGTGACGTGCCCCGAGGGACAGAGGGGAGAGCTGCTGAGCAAGTCCCCTGAAATCAAACTCCCTTAGGTGGTTGCTAATTGTGTCATCAATTTCGTGGTATCTGAAATTCTAATGTTTTGTAGGACATGCTTTGTAGCAGTGCTGGAAGTGCAGCTGGAGCGATGCTGATGGTGTGGATTCAGTGGTGACTGGGGGAGAAAACTGTTCTGAAGTCATCCCAAAAATGTGCATCCTCATCAGCACACACTTTTTTTGGTGTTTTGTCTGAGCAATAGGAATTGTGCCAAATTCAGCTGAAGGCTGGTATGCAAATAAACACCAGTGACGTGAAACTCCCAGATTAGTATCATTAGTGACGTTAAACCAAGTTATTAAAAACTGCAGATTATATTTATTGAATTATATCACAGAGAGAAAAAAGGAGTTGGAATTAGTGTTGTCCCTCCCATGTAGATATCTGGGAAAAGGCCATGCTGTGTGTTATCTTTGTTATGAAGTCAAACAGAACAGGTATCACATTTCATTGCCATCTTCAGGTACGTTGTTAAATTGAGACCCAGGAAACTACACTACGTGTCCCTTTTGATTAATTCCTGCATTGTGAGCAAGACCTGTCAGAGAATAGCTTTCCCCCCCTTCTCTGTTTCCACTGATTCTCTTCTGTTGATTACTTCCTAATTCTGCCAAGAAAATTTACTTATTACATCATCAAAAGGGTTTTGCTGGACCATGTCTGCAAATATTTTAAGTCTTGTCAGGGTTTGGTGAGATTAATGTAATACAAGTCCTTTATCTTGCTTCACTTTAAAAAACAAAATTTAAGGGTTAATTGCTTTGACTATACCACCTCTTTCCCTCTAGTTTTTCCTTTCTGCCCTACTTCCAGTTTTGAACTTGCTTTTCCAAGTCAGTCTTTTCTTCATTTTGCAAGGATCTACAGATCCAAGGGATTCTCTTTCCATTTATTTCACAAAGGTAGTGGAGTCCTGTTATAACTGTGTTGGGGTTTTTTTGAGAAATGATGGTAAAAGTTACATAAATCACATGATCTTTTCTGGAGAGCCATGTCTCAAGCCAGATCTCTGGCCAGAGCCAGATTTAAGGGCCTGGAGTGCCAGGACAAGGGGGAATGGCTTCCCACTGACAGAGAGCAGGGCTAGATGGGATATTGGGAAGAAATTCTTCCCTGTGAGGGTGGTGAGGCCCTGGCACAGGTTGCCCAGAGAAGCTGTGGCTGCCCCATTCCCTGGAAGCGTCCAAGGCCAGGTTGGATGGGGCTTGGAGCAACCTGGGATAGAGGAAGGTGTCCCTGCCCATGGCTACAATACATGGATTTCTTTCTTGCTGGTGCCTTTGATCTGTATTCAACAAAGGTCAGTCAGGTGTGGTGCTCACAGACATTCTCTGTCAGCTCAGAGCTCTCAGTATCAACCCTACTGGCATCAGCTGTGTTTCTAAAATTATTTGCACTGAATAAATGGATGGAAGGAAAATAAGGAGAAATTAAATCCCAGCAAAATCAAACCTCTTGCATGGTATAGTGCCCAGAACACTTTTTGTTGGCCTTGTGCAGAAAGTTTGAGAATGTAAGAGTGTGTCACTCAGCAGTTTCCCCCGTGAGTCAGTGCAGGGGATTTATCCCCAAGGAACTCACAGAAACCTCAATTCTTAAGTCCCTGGATAGAGGAGAGGACGACGCACTTGAGATCACAAACTCTGCCAGTAAGTTCTGTGCTGTGGGCTGTAGCCCTGACCTGGTGCTCGGTGTCTGGGAAACGTTCAGGGGCGCTTCCATCTTCTTGTAAAGGTCGCAGAAAAGTTCCCAGGGCTTTTGGATGCATTTAATGCATTTATTTAGGCCCAAATAGGGCAGTCTTTTCTAACTTTACTTCCATTAGAAAGTGTCATTTATCATTCAGATTTCCTTTAGGCCAAATTTCACTTTGAAAGACAAGCAGCTTTGGGGGAATTTGGGCTCTCCTGCCTAAGAGCAACATTGGAATTAACTTTCTGCAGTTGTATCAAGACTTCCAAATTAATTTGAGGTTACAAAGCTTTTCCTTTGTCCATGCAGCTTTTTAAGCAGAGAATCTGCCAGGTCATGCTCCTTCTCCCAAGAACTCCTTCTCCATTTTCACCAGTGGCACCTCAGTGTGGGAGCAGCAGCTCTTTGCTGTGACCAAGCAGTCTTAGAAAATAGCTGAATAAATGTTGCCACTAAAATCTGATCTCTGAAGTTTAGGAAACAAGCCATAGCTCCAGTTGGAGGGCGTTAGGTCCCCTTTTTCCTTATCTTACATTACCCTCTAGTGGCTGAGTCCTCGAGCATCAGCATCTAAAGTGAGGAACTTCGAGGTTTTCATGCTTTGCCCTTTATCTGACCGTACTCGACCTCAACATTCATGATACATTTTACCTTTCATAAAAAAACTTACTTCAAAATAATAGAACACTTGGAAAAACAATCCAAATCCTTTTATCTTTGAAGGAAACTGATGTAAGAAACAGTATCTTCTTGTCAAATCAGAAAAAAATGTTCTTCAATGCTGAACACACAGTGTGCAGATAAAAACAGACCCTAAAAATGGCTAGAGGTCCATTTTTATCTTCCCTGACATCTTTCCAGACTAGGTAAAGAATGGAAAAGGCAAAAAGGCAATGAGTTTAAGTATTAAACACTAAGGAAAAGAGGCGTATATTAAAAACTTCCATTTTTATTTGTGGTCATGCAGGAACAATCATTCAAAGTTCCTGGGGAATAAAATTGTTTAAAATTTCAGCTTCTCTTCCTAATTCTGAATTCTTTTGAGGGTTTGAAGTGATTTCATGAAGAATTTCTTTATGGAAAGGGTTATGAGGCATTGGCAGGGGGTGCCCAGGGAGGTGGTGGAGTCCCCATCCCTGGGGGTGTTCAAGGAATGTCTGGATGTGGCACTCAGTGCTCTGGTCTGGGTGACAAGGTGGGGATCAGTCACAGGTTGAACTCTGACATCTGGGAGTCTTTTCCAACTTAAATGATTCTGTGATTCTGTGATTTATGTAACATAAATTGATCCATATTTCGATCTCAAGGGATTAG
The DNA here is from genome assembly GCA_013396735.1 of Grallaria varia. Taxonomy (NCBI): domain Eukaryota; kingdom Metazoa; phylum Chordata; class Aves; order Passeriformes; family Formicariidae; genus Grallaria; species Grallaria varia. Next base: position 775,334 of record VWZG01010751.1, read on the forward strand.
CCAATATGATTGCTCAAACATCTTGCATTGTTCAGTTTGTTCTTTCTCAAATATCAATCTAAATTTATCAGAAAGGCAGAACAGTGTGTCTCTTCTGTAGCAAATCAACAGGCTCTCATTAGCTTCATTCTACTCAATGCTGTAAAAACAAAGCAGTTGGGTAACTTGTGAAAGTACAAAGTACAAAGGAACAGAGAGATTCAGAGGTGTATTTCCTTCAGAACAATTGCATTAAATTTTGTCTTTCTCTGACATGGGCTGTACTAGGAACACTCAGTGAATAGATGATGTGCTGCTTGCACTGCCATGGTAATGAGTGATGTGAAATCAGCTCTGTGCTGGCAGGAGGACTCATGTAAATAACCATGATTTTAGCTGGGAACATAAGAACAGAACATTCCGTTTGAAATGCCATTGTTTCAGTGTGATTGTGTTGTTTGTTGTAACTAACAGAAACAATCCAATCATGTTTGTGTTACCGCCCTGCACTTAGACCTGGCACTGATCAATTTAACACCACTATTTTCCTCTAGGAAATCTTTCCACAAGAATTGCACAGCAAAGCAATCTCAGGCATCCTTGCCTAAGACTTTTCAAATAAATTCAAATAATATTAAAATATTTTCAAAAATGAATTTTCAAATAATATTATTAGAAATTCCTTCAAGATTTACTGGAGCTTTGAACTCCAAGCATATGTGTCTCAGTTTCTCATTGCAGAGAATGGTCACATCGCATTTGGAATACAGGAATATGTGAAACCCTTTTGTGTGTTAAAGGCACATAAAGCAGAGCTGTTGAGAATGTGAAACTGCTGAGAATGTCACCATGAGGTTCAAACTTTTCCCCACGATAAGGTCAGGCAGTGCTGCTATAGAAGAGGCCTGAATTCTGATTTTACTATTCCTTTTGATTTTGGCCTTCGAGCCAGTAAGGGAATTACCACTAATCCTCAAGAGCTGCATAATCTGGTGCCTTGATGTCCCTTGAGTTCAGATTCTGATTATGAAACCATTTTGATCCCCTTGATGAAACTCCAGTGAAGACTAATATTTCTTAGAAACGGAATTTTTTTTAGTAAAATATTTCTCTTTGATGTCATTGCATCCTGCTTGCCTTGCTTTGTCTTGCATGAAGACTCCGCTTTGCTAATCCTCCTTCTAAGATTTAGAGATAACAGGACACAGGTTGTAACATCCTCCTAAACACACCCTCTTTGTTAGAAGGCAAAAATTACTGTGATGTCCAGCTTTGTAGGGAGATTAATGGGGAGGGTGAAGAAGAGTTGTTTTGGTTGTAGGGCTCTCCTGGGACTTTCAGATCTTCACAGACCCATAAATGTTGCTGTTCTGGTTGTAAAGGCCTCAGTAAAGTCAACCTGAATTTGTTTCTGGCTGTGGTAGCCATGCTACTTTATATGTAAAGTCTATAAAGTTCACCTTTATAGACAATTTTCTTGTTTCCAGAATGTTATTCCTCAACAGGCCACATTTTTATAGTGTGAAGTTATTATACTTCTCTTTATCTTTCTAAGCTGATTAAAGAAATAGATGTTTGTTTCCTGGCAACTTACCTTCTTCTGCAACCTCAAGTGTGTATGTTCATACATAACTAAGTTCGTCACTGACAAATTAAAAGTGCATAAGTAAAATATTGCTAATGGAGCTTAAAAATAATTAGAGTTAGGAAGTTTCTGAGCAAACAGTTTCTGTTTCCTTGAAACTGTTCCTACAAGGTCCTAAATTCTATAATCTTTAATTACACACTCCTGTGGGTTTCAAAGGCAAAACTTCAATAATTATAAGCTGCAGGACTTAGTCAGGGATAAGGGGAGGTTGATCCTTTGGGAGCCTAAGGAGAATCGTGCACATGTTCTGTTTTTTCTGTTTTCCTTCTGTTTTTGAGGTGTCATTTTTGGGTCTCCCTCCTCCAGCTAGTGCTGCAAAATGTCTTTCAGAACAGATTTCAGAAACACTTGAATGGAGCTTTGTGGACCTTTGGCCTTTTGACCAGACTGATTAACCAAACACGGAACAAAGCTAATGATGTCACCCAGATATCTTTAATCAGAGCTCTTAAAATGCAATTAGTTTCTGCTTTAACGGCCTGTCCCGCAGACAGATTTGGGCACATTAACAGAAGCAGTGTTTTTCTTGATAAATTTGAATGCTTCAGTTATGAAAGGGACAATCTTGGGCATCCCAGACAGGGTGATATGACCTACCACTGCTAAAACTGCAGCTTTTCTCTCACCTTCAAAACGGTGATGCTCTTCTTTACCCTTCAATCTCTCTCATTAAAGAGAAATCACTTTATTTCTGGCCCCGAGCTGGTGAGGGACATGGGGGAGGCTGCTTTGGAAAAGCACCCTCAGTTCTTAGAATCTACCAGTAAAGAAACTTGTCAGAGTGCCTGTGAAAGGTATTGCCTGGAGGTGGGAATATCCCTCCACCCTTTAAGAAATCCTTAGAAACAGAGAAAATAGGGCTTGATTCTTTCCTGGCTTTGTTCAGCCCCTGGAAAAGGTGTACCAGTTTGGAAGTTTTTAGGCTGTACTTCCAAACTGGGTATGTGAAACAGGTAAGACTGGCTGGATTTAAATACAGAGAAGCAAACAAAGATTTAAGGGAAAAGTTTCACCCGTCAGCAATGCTCTCTTGCCTTGTTTATCCACTTCACGGCAAGACAGTCATGCCAACAATGTGAAGAACATTAGGTTTAAAAAAAAATAACCAATTAATAACCAAATATTCTGATATTTTAAAGGCATTTTTGGTTGTTATACATATTAATCAAAGGTTGTTAGGGGCAGGGAAGATGTATAATGCCCATGTCTGAACCCTGTGGGACTCCCAAAGAAAACAATACTGAGACTGAAGGCTGTGGTTCAGGACATGCTGTGCCTTGGAGAGACATCTCTGAGGTGGAAAATCTTATGGGATAAAATCCCAGTTATGAGGGTTAAGAAGCTGAGAACTTATTTCACTTATCTGTATTTGAAACAAGTCTCCACGAGAACAAAGAAGTCTTTTTCAATGAAAAGGGTCTCTTTCTCATAAATGCTTAGCAGCAAATATGGAATTTTTGTTCACCTCAAGAAGATGACACCATTCCTCAGTCGCAAACATGGGTTTGCACGGGCGTGTGTGGCTTTTTTCTCAATCCACACCGATGTCACCAAAACTGTCTGACTGTGAAAAACTACAGAGACAATATTGCAGAACTGAGAGTGTGCCTTGGGAACACTGTGTCAGCGGTGTTCTGACAGTGCTTTAACAAGGGGATCCACGAGCCAGCTCCTCCCCAGCAGCCGTGAAACCTCCAGGGAAACTGGGGGGTTCATGTTTGCCCAGATGAGAGATAAAGGTTGAGATTCAAGGTGAGAGGATTGTGGAGTTGGTGATACCCCTCAGGCACGTCTGCTTGTGATAAGCTGCTACTGCTGCTGGGGTGATGGGAAAATCAAACAAATCCTGACACAGGGGTTGCAAAGGAAGGGCAATCTTTCTTTTTGGATGTTTTTTTAACTGAAGTGATAAATTACCTGTGAAGAGGCAGTGGAAACGTAAGGAGACCTCCTACCAGCATGCAGAATTCAGTATTTTCAGAATAAGGCCTTGCAGATGAAGACTTTGCATCCATAGGACACAGTTTAATGTCAGGAGTAGCGCCAGTGAGATGGAACTCAAAGGTCTGAGTCTGCAATTTTTTTATCCTGGGCCTGGTCTGCCTTGGGGTTTGTCTGAGCTGCTGCAGGAGGAGTCCTTCACCCAACCCAGCCACCATGGCAAACAGCACGCAAAGTGCCCCAACAGAGCACTCTGACCCCAAAATGTCTGTCCTGCTTTCAACAACCCCCCACCCAAACCCTCTGTTTTGAGGGGAGTTTATAGTACTCACTCTGCCCTCGTAGCACCGCAGTTACTGAAAAAAGTCCCTGGAAGAATGAGGAGATGCTGGTGTTGCCTGACTTTTCGATTTGTTCCCTTGGTTTCTTGTAGAGAAACTAAGTTATGAACATATTTTGCTCACATATTTTGCTGATGTATTTGGTTTTAAGTCAATTTGCAGAATCATTACAGTTGGAAATGTCCTTCAAAGCCATTGAGTCCCACTTGTGACCTTGCCAACCAGACCAGAGCTCTGAGTGCCACATCCTGTCACTCCTTGGACACCTCCAGGGATGGGGACTCCACCACCTCCCTGGGCAGCCCCTGCCAATGACTGACAACATTTTTCCATGCAGAAATTCATCCTGATGCCCAACCCGAACCTCCCCTAATTAACAGGATGAGTCTCAAAGAGGAGGAAAAAAGAAAAGTCTCTCATGTTTTTGCTCTGGATCCTGGCAGCCCTTCGACTCTGGGCATGGAGGAGCAGCAGAGCCTTGGGAATGGGCAGAGCTGATCAGAGGTGACTGATTCAGCCAATAACACGAAGTGAGTATAGGGAGAAATAACAAAAAGGAAGCAGACTAAGAAAATGATTGACTGTACATTTTTTTAAGGAATCTTTTTCGAGCTTATTAATTCTGAGATGAATTATGAGCATCAGTCTTGCAAGTGGGTTCTTGGAATGAGTCTTTAATGGGGATTTATGTATCAGAAAGTGGACTGAAACTACTTAATTTTCTATGAAGCTCCCCATGGCAGCTCAGCCACTGTAGATTAAGGTTGGAAGTGAATTTCTGACTCATAAGTAAAAGACACATTGTCATTCTCTCTGTTGGAAATTCTTTATACAATTTCTTTCCCCTTTTTAAGTCGTTTGCCTGAAAGGAGAAGACGACTTGTAATGGAAGCACGTGGCAGAAACAAAGCATGTGTGCTTGTGTTAGTTTAATCAGGTAACTTAATCTTTCAGTATATTAATTTTGCAATATCAGACACCAAGGCAAATCCTGCCTGAGACCATGTGAGTTGCACAGGAACAGCCAAGGCTATCAATGTGTGTGAAATTAGTGGAGGGAAGGTGAAAAAGCTTGAATAATTTTAAAATAATGAAGGCAGTTGCAAATTACAAAGTTGAAAGGGAAAGTTGCATCAGATAACATTTACTGTCATGAACTAATTCTTAATGGATTGAACTTTGACAGTGCAGGTGCTTTGGGTGCACCTGAATGTCAGACTCCAGTTTTAAAGTATGTAGATTACAGCACTATATTTCACTTTAAAAGAAAAAAAATACTCTCACACTGTCATTTGCTTTCACTTTACCTCATACAGCTCAAAATCACATTACCTTGTATTTTCTTTCTCTTTAAAATACATGCCACATGAGTCTGTGTAAGATCCTCCTTTTCCTTACCTTTTCATTTTAGTTTCCTTCTCTCCTTTCCTTTCTCCTGTCCTCTCCATTCCTCTCATCATTTTTGCCTTTCCTTCCAAAACAACACATGTGCAACAGTGACATAAAATCTCATTCTGTTTTTGCAATGTGGTGCTTGTTTCCAGGGAAATAACATTCACTACCAAGGTCTCTGCTCCTCTTGAACCTGCATGGGCTGCAGGGGCACAGCTGCCTCACCGTGGGCTGCAGGGGAATCTCAGTTCCAGTGCTTGGAGCACCTCCTGACCCTCCTTCTACACTGATCTTGGTGTCTGCAGAGCTGTTTCTCTCACACAGTCCTAGCCTCTGTCTGCTGTTCTGCAGCAGGTTTTTTCCTCCTTCCAAAATCTGTTATCCCAGGGGCACCTCCACCATCACTGACGGTGATGGCCCTGGCCAGTGGCTGGTCCATTTTGGAGCTGAGTTGTGGCACAGGGACAAGTGTGATGCAGAGACCAGTGTAACTCATAATACAAACTACTGTGTGCCCTTTGTCCAAAGCAAACACTCAGGCCAGGTTCCTGATTTGTGTTTTAGCAGTTCATTTTGCAGCAGTTCTGTTCTGAACTTCACCAAATTTTCAGCTTGAACAGTTTTTCATTTCCCAAAAAAAAGCCATTGGCAAGATTTTGTTTTGATGTCATCTCATGGCATTGCATACTTGCATGGGTCATATGAACTTTGTTGGCACACCAGAAGTGAGACTTGCAGTCACATTGGAAAATACATTAATTGCCCAATTTGAATGTCACCAATACAAGTGAAGTTTCTGAGGTGCTCTCAAAAGTGTTAACAGGGTGTGACTTTAGGGAAAATGTTCATGAAGTTCAAATTAACTGCAGTTTCTATCAGGGTTTTTTTTAAAAGTCACCAAGTTTTGAGAATTCAAGATCTAGCTTAAACACTGCAGATGACTCCTTGATTAAAAAAAAAAAAGGACAAACTAAACTCTGGAACTAAACCCAAGGAAAAGTTAAAGTTGGATGTAACAATACAAACTGGAATATATAAACTCCAGGCAACATACATGACTCAAGTCAAGCACTTCACGCAACTTTATTTTTATTACCTTCAAAGCAGAAGAGGTTTTGCTGAAATGGACCTGAGGAAAGAGAGGATGAAGGGAATGAAAAAGGATAAGAGACTCAGTATGGCTGGGAATTTCGGATATTCCACAGTGCATCTGGACAATGAAACGTGGTTTGTCTGTGATGAGAGGGATGTGGAGGAGAGGGAGTCACAGGAAGGAATTGGCAGGTAGGGAAGGCAGCTGAGACACTGCAGAGGAGAGAGAAGGGGGACAGGGTGGGCAGTGGGGGGCAGAAGGCTGAGAAGGAATGATGCCAACCATGGTCCAGTTGCTAGAGCAGGGTCTTGTCAGGGATAAATGAGGGACTTGGGGCTTCTGATGGTCAATGTGACTCCCTGATTGTCCCAAACAGGGACACAACCTATTACTCAAATTGTGTGTCACGTCTCCTTGTTGCCCTCCCTCCTCTCCCCATGTCTGACTTTACCTCAGTTGTGGGTGTCCGGAGGTTCCTGATGACCTACACAGTGACAACGTGACATGACAGGGTGGGACTTCTGTATTTTGAGTTTGGTTTTGTCCTTTCTAAGTACTGAAAAGTACTGACAGAATAGCCACCAAAAAATTACTGAAATCACAAGTCAATTACTAAGATCTGTGCAAAAGCCCAAAGGAATAACTTCCATTTGAAGGGAGTGCTGTGGGTATGTCAAACCCCTCTACAACTGATGCAGGTACTGGATAAGGAATTTATATCGAAGAATCAATATCCTTCTGTCAAATCAGAAATTCTATTGACAAAAATAATCTTCATACCTTATTCTGCTGTTTTACTTTGCCAACAACTGAGCACTGATTAGTATTTTTGAGTTGTGTCCACTTAGCTTTTCTTATTTGGCAGCACCTGGAGTATGAAATTAAAATGCTCCTTGTTTCTATTTAATATCCAGTTTAACTCCTACTCCCACTTCCCAGGCAACAGCTCTAAATACCAGGAGTGAAATCCTGATCCAGGGAACTGAATACGAGGAGGTTTTTCATTCTGAATTAAATACTGTGTTATTTCAATGAGCAGAGCTATAACTGCAGTTTTTGAGTACCTTGTGTAAAGTCACCATCCACAGCCACAGGACTGTGTATTGACATGGAAAATCTGTGACACAAGAATTGATTGGTCAATGTCCAGTGTAATGCGGTAGGATTTTATATCAGAGAAAAGCATTAGAAATTTATATTTGAAAAGGTTTCCTTAGCAAATGAAGTAAATCAGCTTATTTATAATGATCTGCAATAGATGACAATGTATTTTCTATGTAGAATATGGCTTAGGTTGGACATCAGGAGGAAGTTCTTCACAGAAAGGGTTGTCAGGCATTGGCAGGGGCTGCCCAGGGAGGTGGTGGAGTCAGGATCTCTGGAGATGTTCAGAGAAAGACTGGACGTGGCACTGAGTGCTCTGGTCTGGTTGACAAGGTGGTGATGGTTGGACTCGATGGTCTTGGAGGTCTTTGTCAACCTCACTGACTCTGTGATTCTGTGATGGCAGAGGCGCTCCATTCTTGGTGGCCTCCTCAGGATACTCACAGGCCGGTGACAGCACTTCACTTTCCTGTCACAACAAAGAGCTGGTTTCAGTCTTCTAGGTTTTGAGGTCAGGTTGGGTCTTACAGCCAGTTCTGGGGGAAGTACTACAGCGAACACAGTCCTATGTCTTCTTTGGAAGGCTCACTGTTGTATCACATAATAGAGAGCTCCACTTCTGACTCATCGTATTGTTCTATTTCCCCTAATATGTAAATGAAACCACAGAGTTGTTTTGACTGGAGCTCGTTCTGAGATCCCTCGATAACCACTCAGCAACTGGAAGCTTTGCCGAAGGAGGAGGTGATGCAAATGAGGGAGCTCGAGCCCCACCGCAGCCGGCTCAGAAGGAAACAGCGGAGCTGTAACATAACAAAACTGTCTCGGGATTTCAAAACCGAAAGTCTGGAAACGGCGGGGACTGAGTCGGGCCCGGGGAGAGCCGTGCTCAGGAGGGGGGTCTCACCCCGACAAATCCACTGTGCACGGCCCAGAACGCACACACATCCACCTGCCCACCCGCCAGTCCCACCCGCCAGCTTTCGGGCTGCAACACGTATTTATTATTCAGGAGGGATTTCTCCATGGAAAGGGTTGTCAGGCATTGGAAGGGGCTGCCCAGGGAGGTGGTGGAGTCCCCATCCCTGGAGGTGTTCAAGGAACGACTGGACGTGGCACTCAGAGCTCTGGTCTGGGTGACAAGGTGGGGATGGGCCACAGGTTGGACTCGATGATCTCAGATGATCTCGATGATCTCTTTTCCAACCTCAGTGATCCTGTGATTACTGTCTCCTTTTACACTGCCAAAACATAGACATCCTTCAACTGTTTCTTAATGAGAAAATGCTGGAGTTACCTGGGAAATACTGGGTTTCCAGCCTTCCTCTTTCTCTCTATGGGTTCACCACAATTCTTACATCTATAATAGGTTTGCACAAACAAAACAAAAATGTTGCCGAAACTCAAAGTGAGTGAGTTTCTTTTCAGTGAAATTGGGAACGAAGGTGGAATTTTCTTTTTTACTAAGTTTACATTACCTCAAAAAGTCATCAGTGAGGAGGAAAGAAAATTTTGGAAGAAATTTTCATCAAAACTAAACAAGAAACTCTGGAACCACAGGCAAAATGGACTTAGTGGGTTCTTTTACTGTTTTTCTTTCAAGTCCCCAACTCTAAGATTCCTCAGAACTAGATTTTGAAATTTTACTTTAAATGCTTCCACTTTTCTTCTCTTTCTTTCTTTGTTTTTCTGATTTTCTTTGTTTCTTTCTCTCTTGGGGTCAAGAGCACTGAGTGCCACGTCCAGTCATTCCCTGGACACGTCCAGGGACAGTGATCCGAACACCACCCTAAGGTTAGGCAAAGGAAAGGGGATTTTTTTTTTGCTTTAACATTGACCAAGCTTCCTCTTCCAACTGAAAAACTTAGTTTTTTTAAGAGAATTGGCTTTAAATTTTCCTTCCCAATGCTGTTATGCTAGAGTGGTTTGTGAGGAATGTTGTGACTTCTTTGCATTCTGCTGGATTTCAACACTAGTGATTTGGGGGGGGGGGGGGGGG
>VWZG01010751.1:784851-800503 GCA_013396735.1 Grallaria varia
GGAGGTTTGATATGAAATGAGAAGTGGAGGTAAAGAGTCGGTAGGACAAACCCTCACAGATCGGTGTTTGTGCAAGGACTAGTGATAACAGACATAAGTTACATATAATTACACACTACTGAAGCCCCATCCATACCACATGGTTTTATATGTGCTGTTAATGGAAAGGGAGCTTTGTCTTTTCCACCACATTTCTGCCTGCCCTGCCAGAAATTCTGATTCAAGTCGTAGCAAATGAACACGTCAGATGGGACCTTTCTCAACAAAGATGCCTCTGTCTCACTACTGAGCAGTGCAGTGTGAGAGAGTGTAACCTTCACTTGCTTGACAAAAATCAAGGCTGTTTAGTAGAATTTGTGTTTTTCTCCCCAGCTTTCCTTTCCTTTAGTTTTGTTATATATAAGTAAAGCTGCAATGCAAATGATGAAGTTCCATCTCACCTGCTCAGTCAGGTGTTCAAGAGACATTTGTGCCTAAGGTATTACAATGTTTATGGGATTCTTTTCTCCTCATTTGTTCCCCTCCATGAACAATTAACTGCAAGGACGAGGCAATGCAGTTGCCCCTGTAATGGAACGGTAATGACAGCGCAATGGAAACTCAGGGCTGCTCAGGATTTTATCTCTGATGACTCTTCCCACACCACGGCTGTGCCCGGCCACCTCCCCTCTGCCAGCTGTGAATAAACTGCCTGAAGTTATTTATAGCTCTGCTGCAGATCAGAAGGTTCCTGTTTTCTAACGCCCTTGGTTGCAGAGCTCAGTGCAGAGCTGTGTGTGACTCCAGGGACTCGGCTGCCCTCAGACCAAATCCTGTGTCTGCGGTGTCCCTGCCCAGCTGCCCACGGAGCAGTGCCAGGCTCAAGGGGCAGTGCCAGGACCACAGTGCTGACCACAACCTGCAATGTCACCAGCCCTTTCCACCAGCAGGAAGTTCCCTGCACATCGGCATGGACGTGTCCTTCCATGACAATGCTTCAGTGGTTGGTTCATTAAATTCATCCGGTTGAGAAAAAAAAAAAATGATGTTGTGCCACTGCAAAATTTGTCTTCCACCCAATCTCTGTACAACATTAACTGACCTATTCTGGGCTGCTCTCTCTGATGGAAGTGGTCTTCTGCTGAACTCTCTAAATCTTTAGCAGATCATTCATTCAAGACCTATTTCTTCCCAAGAAAATAAGCACATGAATGCTAGTCGTGCTCAACACATCTGAGACAAATTAATTACAAATATATATCATTAATTGATGCCAGCAGATATTTTATTCTCAAAATGAGGATCTCAGACTGGGCTGTTTTAATTACCACTAGTAAAATACTCTCTTTTAAAAAAATCTTCTCAAAAGTGCCAGACATGGTGGGATTGTTGTGGGTGTCCTGTGGAGGGCCAGGAGTTGGACCTGGATGATCCTTGTGGGTCCCTTCCAGTCCAGGGTTTTCTATAATGCTATAAAAGGTTATTGAAACTTGTTTGTTTGGGGCGAAAAATAGTTCCTTTGACAAAGGGATTTATTGCTACGATTCTCAGGCTAAAGCTCTCAAATGATTCTTACTCTCAGATATTAATTATAGGTGGAGGAAACTGAAACATCTAAAATTGATATTAGCATTATTGCACACATACAAACCAGTGTTGCATAGGACTATTAATGTTTAATTTCTGAGGTAATCAGATGTGTGAACATGGAAGGGATTCTGCAATGCAGGGTTTTCTCCTGCTGTTTCTCACTTGCCTTAGAAATTCCATAACTATTTGGGAGTTAGCTTTGCCTCACAATAGCAGAGGAATTTACATTGTGGGAAGTCACAAGAGCAAGCAAACCCTTTATCAGCCCCTGGAAGTCCGAGATAAGCAATGTCAAGTGTTCTGGTTCCAGATGGGCTTCCCTACAGTTGCTGTTACCACAGCAAGGAAGTAATTTCATTTGTGGCTGGAACCACATTTGACGGACTCTCAAGTGCTGGGGAAAGGTTTGGTGGAGATTGGAAGAAACTCCACAGGATGTTGGTTTTGTCAATGCCTTTTCCCTGGGCTTTGCACAGAGGAATTGAATTCCTGTTTCCATTACTCTCAGGAGTGTCCTAGGGAGCTTTGCCTATAGAAAGAGGCCACAGGAATTGTCAGTTAAAATGAAAAGTTAAAAATGGAGTGATGTGTTTTTGGCTAAAACTGTTTATAAAGTCAAGTGCAATTTGGAGGCCCAGGAATCTTTATGTTCTGCAGCTCTGCCCTGTGGGGTTGGAGACTGAGTTTATTCAGTCCCCAGCTACACAGAGTGAGGACTGTCCCCCCAAAACACAGTGAACTTCAGAGAGCAGAGTTAGCAAGCACCACAGAAGAGTCAACAATCGCTGTGTGAGAGCTGCAGGGGTCATTTATTTACTGACCAGGATAACATCCTCTTTTCCCTGTAATCCAGAAGGTCCTGGTTTCATACCTTTAAGTCTTTCTGTCCATAATGAGAACAGAACTCAGCAGAAACTCTCCTTTTTTGGCACAACACCAAATGAGCTCTCATAAGTGCAAAAAACAGCGATGTTAACTTGAATGGAGTATCCATAGTCCACCCACAGCTCTGATGAGCACCGAGTAGAGGATCACACCCAAAAAAGTTCCCATGTTCTGTTTTGTTCTGTTTACAGCAAAAAAACAGCCCTAAGTACAAATCCATGGGTGTTTAAAATGTGAAATATTTCTCTTCCCCCCCCCCCCCTTTTTTTTTTCCTTCTTCCTGTATGTCCTCAGGCAAATTTAAGAGAGATCTCATCCCTGCTCAGCTCCAGGATTTTACAGACATTGGTCAATTATTTCACCTGGGTGACAGATGCTTTTTCTATGGGCCTGTTGTGGTGCATTTAATCAGGATTATGTCAGAGCCAAGGGAGGAGCAGGGGAGCACAATTCCCAGTATGAGCAACTCAAGGCACATCCTCATCCTCCATGGTGTGGTGGGAAGGAGAAACAAACGTGTTCCCTCCAGGCAAGTTTCATCATTCTTTTGGGAAAGTCCTTAATGGAAGTTCCCTCATGTAGGGCTTTCTCCTCACTCTGACATCTGAATTGTTTGGTGAAAGACAATTCTTTACCCAAGTGCCATTGAGTTGACATGAACAAAAAAGTGCTTCTGGCCAGGAAGGGAGGCGGGAGAGCATTGGGTGAGCTCAGGACAGGGACCATGGGGAGATACACCTAGAGATGGTCATTGCGATCCTTTCTGGATACGGTGTATCAGCACCCAAACCTGCCCCTGTCCTCCAACAAGGAGCCTTCTGCAAAGATCTGTCAGAAATGGGTGGCAGCAAGAAATTAAGTAGCTGTGGTTAAGTAGGAAGCAATTCCTACTTATTAGTTAATTCCCATTAATTTTGCAACAGTCCATATATCAATGCAGCTGGGAATGGGGCAGCCAAAATATAGTTAAAAATCAACAACTCTGTCTTATGTCTCTTTCATCTGCCTGTTTAATGATTTTTGGCTGCAGAGGCATCCTACTAATGGCAAAATAAATATTTTTAAGACTTCAACCCTTCCAATTCAGTGAACTGCTTCACGTCACAAACATTGTAACAACAACTGTTCAGCAGTTTAAAAATTGACTAGGAAAGCTGATGCCTGGTGAGAAGAAAATACTACGTGGATCTCCTGTTCTATGGCTTCAATTAGTAACTGAAGTAAAGGACAGGGACAATAATTTTTAAAAGTACAAAAATGCAATACAGATTTACAGCAACACAAAAAAACTCAGTCCTACAGAAAGTTGGGGTTGCACTGAAAAAAAATGACACTGCAAAGTTAACATTTTGTGATTCTATTTTTTAAATTGAAAAGAAATTATTGAAATATTTTATATACTCCCTATCTATACTCAGATCTACTCTGAACACTTTTTAAATGGACAAAGTTCAGGAAGGTGAATTCTGTGCCACATTTCCAGCTGAAGCTCATGTTACCAGTTTGTTCTGTGCCCCATATTCTCAGAGCACCTATGAAGATTTGCAAAAGCATATCATAGACTTTGGTACCCACATCCTATTGACTCTAGAGAGTCATTTCCTGCAGAAAATGTGATTTGGTTTTTAAAACCGTTTGGAAATGTCATGCCTTCTTTTGCCTTTTTAAAAATCCTTAGGCAGGCTGGTACTATCACAATTTTTTTGCACCTCTAATATTGTCTGTAAACACAGGCTGTAGATGTGATGGCATCTGTGTAGAGATAGTCAGCACACTGTGAGTTACAAGTCAACCGGGCAGATGTGGATCTACTGGGGCAGAGGAGAGTAGGACTGAGAGATGAAATCCCTTCCATGATGAAATCCACTTCTCTTAGGCAGCACCAGCTTGTGCTCTGTGTCTGCACTGATTTCACATCCAGCCCTACACTGAACAACACTCAGCTCTAATGTGAGAGTTAAGTAACTACATTTGCATGATAAGTCAGGTCTCATTAATCCTCCTGTAAATGAGGAAACCATCTTCTTGTCCTCTCCACCTAAGAAAGGAGAGATACCCAACGTCCTCATCCTTGGCCAGCTCCTCTAGTTGTACCAGAATGCAAATGAATCACTGGTGTATAAAGCTTTTTGACTTTTAACAGAAGCATTTTCCCCCTGTGTTGTTGTGCATTTCTCTGAAGGTTTGATCTTGGTTCAGTGAGTCCATGTAGAATCTTGTGACAGGATTTTTTCAGGAAAATTCATTGATACACTAACATTACAGAGTGTTTCCTAATGTAGTCACTTAAATCATTGTTTAATGAATCAGAGATTAAAAAGAATATTCCCTTCTCACTGCTACTGCAGCAGAAATAACTGTAACAAAACTTGGTCTTTGGCATCTGTGAAAAACTAGCCAGATGCTGGAGGGAATTCCATATAAAGGAATCATACTGTTTATGCACTTGATATCAATGGCCCTTTTACTATTGTTATGCATTTTTTTTCCTGGATTGGGGTAAAAAAGCTTTTGTCATTCCACAAAGAAAAAAATCATCTGTCCTTCATAAGGAACGAAACCCTTTTACAAAGGGTCAATTTCTGCCAAAAAGGAGTGTTTCCTTGTCATTAGAGGAAAGCAAGACATGGTCATAGAGTTTCCACGACCCTCTTTTAGTGTCATAGAGGAAGTAGAATAAAAAGATGGGAGAGAAGCCGCTCTCCTCCAAATTTCCCCTTTAGAATATATGAGCTCATAATGGAAAACCAGAGTGTCATCGAAGATATTTTCACAATCTCTATGTTTTGATATTTAAAAATTCCTCTGATGGATCATAGCAAACGATCCCATTGTGGAAGTTCCAGACAGATGTGCCTGTGCTCCATAGCTGATATCTAGGATTCTTGGCATAGAACTTGGGAACCATCTTACTCCATTTGTCCTGTGACAAGAACTTAGCTAAGGGACTTAGGCATTTCTGCAAGCACACACCCTGAAGATGTGTATTTATTTATATAAATTATTAACTATTCATGTTTCAGAATAAGCAGGCACTTAAAGACCACCATCAGGCCGGGCAGATGTTTTAAGATCTGCAGTAGTAACATTCCAGTCAAAAAGGAAAAGCTGGATGCATGGCTGACAGACAGCCAAGCTGGGATGGGCTGAGGAAGGGTACATGTGTGTAAAGTTGCTCCCTTATTTCTCTGCTCAGTGACCGAATGCAGCTCTCTGGTTTTCCGGGACACTGCAGTGAAAACTTGTGTGTTATCACCAAGAGGAATTTTGGAAATTGGAAATGAACTTAAATGGGAACAAATTTTTGTTAAGCCTTGATTCAGGCTGGGCTCTCTGTCCATTGTGTAGGGAGAGGTGCCCCAAGTGCTGACTGAGGCTGCAGCTACAACAGGCTGAGGCCATGAAGGGAAGGAGTGTCACTGTTCCCTGAGGCTTCCTCCTGGCCCTCTTCCCAAGGTGTCCCCTGGGAGGAGAAGCCAATGAATGGGACAGTGGTGCCCGGCCCAGCCTCCTGGTGACCTGCATTCAAAACTAGTCAGGGACCAGGATGAGGAGAAGACACTTTTCTCAACAGGAATGATTTGGATGCCTTTCACTCACGTGTGCCCCAGCTGCTCCTGCCCCAGCTTTCTCCACGCGCTTTCCCAGACAACATTTTCTCCTTCTGAACAGGGAAAACCAATGGCAGGAGCAGCGCTCGTGTCCCCATGGCTGCATGTCTGCAAATGGCCTGGATGAGAGCAGCCATTCAGACAGGAGAGGGAATATAAAGAGTGCACGTGGATGGAGGACCCAAAACTGCCCGAGGAGACATTTGTCCCGAATGATCACGGGAGAGAGGAAGACAAACACCAGCCAGATCAAAGATGGTACATGGGCTCAAAATCCGCATGTCCTCCCAGGCTATGCAGGTAAGTCCGTGTGTGTGTGTGGGAGAGGGAGATAAGAGCTCTCTGGGATAAGTGGAGGTTGGAGATCTGCAGTTATTAATAACAGTGTGGAAGCGTCTAAACCTCTGCCTTCTCTGTTATATTACTGATGCAGATCTCAAACGAACAGTTCGCTGTTGCTGGTCAATCCCATGTCAGGAAAAAAAATCAATAAGCCACTTTGATCCCGATTCAGCATTCAGGACACAAAGGGAACAGTTTTTCTCTGTGACAGAGGCACCATTTCAAACCTGCTTCCAGGAGGTGCCCTCCCTGCTGGAGCCCTCACGCTCCGCCTGCCCTGCTCTGGCAAAGGGAATTCTGAGGTCAGTGTTTGAGGAGCAGGTTGGGCACCCTGGGATCGGCAGGGAGTTGTCAGGGCCACCTGAGATTGCAGTGCCTGATTTTTGTGTCCTGTCAGATGGGAGGGAATTCCAGCTCAGCTGCCACAGGTGTATGTGATCCTACTGAAGTCATGTTTCTAGGAGGAGGATGGCTAAGGAGAGTTCACTGGCACTATTTACTTTTGTGTAAATCTTTCAGCACAGTTAATCCCGAATCCCAAAACTACCCTCTCTCCAGTCAGGGGATCCCACCCTCTCTTCTGTTTGCTTCCCAGGTGTGGGGCAATAAACAGGACCTCATGCACTGCAGCTGTTGGAGTTCACAGTAAGTTTATCTTCCTGCTAATTTGGATTGTTCCTCCCTTTGTTTTCTGTACTTGACATATTTGGGGGCACCAAATATGCAATGTATTGAGGATGCTTATATTGTTTCATCCACATTAAGGACTTCTGAAAGACCATTGGAGTGCTGCCTCCAGCTCTGGGGTCCCCAGCATAGGATGGACGTGAACCTGTTGGAGAAAGTCCAGTGGAGGCATCAAGGTGACCAGAGAGATGGAGCAGCTCTGCTGTGAGGAAAAGGTGAGAGAGGTGGGATTGTTCAGACTGAAGAAAAGAAGCTTTGGGGTGACCTAATTGTGGCCTTCCAGTACCTGAAGGAAGCCTGAAAGAAAGATGGAGAGAGACAATTTACAGGGGCCTGGAGCAACAGGACAAGGGGGAATGGCTTCCCACTGCCAGAGGGCAGGGTTATATTGGATATTGGGAATAAATTCTTCCCTGTGAGCGTGGTGAGGCCCTGGCACAGGTTGCCCAAAGAAGCTGTGGCTGCCCCATCCCTGGAAGTGTCCAAGGCCAGGTTGGATGGGGCTTGGAGCAACCTGGTCTGGTGGAAGGTGTCCCTGCCCATGGCAGGGGGCTGGAACTCGATGGGCTTTAAGGTGCCTTCCAACCCAAACCATTCCATGATTCTACAAGCACCATCTTTTTACTGCTGGATTACAGCACTATGTCTCTGACTGCCAGGCTGTGGGAATACTGTCACTGGAAAGCACATGGGATGCAGTTGTGTCTCTTCATTAATTCCTAAGCTGGTTGAATTTCAAACCTTTTTTTTTTTTGCTTTCATAAGTAATGTATTTTGGTTTGCCTAACAAATAATGAGAATTGTATTCTATATAGTAAAAAAAAGCTTAATGGAAACTTTTCCTCATTTTCAACATCCATGTTGAGCACGGGACTCTTCTCATACCTCAGGCTTAAAAAGAACATCAGGTATAGAATATATTTAAAAACCGCAACAGAAAATAATGTATGAATATCAGGTTTTATTTCTAAGCCCGAACTAATTTTTTGGTTGATCTATTCTCAATTCTTAGGAAAAAACCCACAATTCTAAAACACTTCTTAAAAATTACACATATTTCCTTTATTTCTGATTGATGTGGTAGCTGGGATTGTATTTCATGTAATTCTTTCTTTCATTCTTAAAAAGGTAGAAATTGTTTTGGTTTATTTAACTTTCTGTCTTCGTAATGTATTTCCCATCAGGCAGTTTTGGAAGTTTATTGGGCCTATATTTACTCTTCCTCAGATGATGAACAGGCTGTAAGGGAGAGACAGAGAATCAGCCAAGAAAGGAAATGCTCAAACCATAAATGTCATTTTAACAATATCATAATCTCATAATCTCATTTCCTCATTGAAGTTTACCTGGGAGTCCCAATTTTTTTTTTTTTTTTTTTTTGCTTTAGCTGTGCTACTATGCAAAAAAGGAACTCAAACCACGTGTTGCAATTCTGTGGTCTTGTGGTGAAAGGGAGCATCCCTTTCCTTTCAGAGTTTAGTATTTATAAGACAGCCAGCACTTTGCCTCCTTCAGATTGCAAAACCAACCTGCCTGACAACTTCGCTAAAGGCATCACGGGAAAGAGGTTAGAGCTCCTTTCTTCTCTGACTCTGGTATCAGCTGCCTCAGGTAAAACTAATAAGAACTTATTTATTTAAATGTGTATTTAAATAATTTTGGTGACATTTTTCTCAGGACAGTGTTTAGATGTTCATACCCCTGAAGTTTGTAATTTTGGTGACATTTTTCTCAGGACCGTGTTTAGATGTTCATATCCTTGAAGCTTAGCACATAATGTACACACGTACAAAGCTCACGGAATTGTTATCGATGTCATCAGACAATAATCTCTTTTTGTCACCAGTATTGCTGTTGCCGGGGTTTGAACTTCAACAAGTACGTAGCTATGGTAAGACTGTTCTGTTGCCTTGGCCGTGCCTGGAGCTGTGGCGGCAGGAGAGGAGGCTCTGGGGAGGCCACAGAGCCCCTTCCCGTGCCTAAAGGAGCTCCAAGAGAGCAGGAGAGAGACTTTGGACAAGGGTCTGGAGTGACAGAACAGGGGGGAATGGCTTCAAACTGAAAGAGAGTAGGTTTAGCTGGGGTATACGTGAAGAAATTCTCCCCTGTGATGGCAGTGAGACGTGTCATGTCATGTTCCAATGACAGAAATCGGCATTCTTTCAGAAGGCTGAAAAATGTCGTTTTCTTTTAGAAATTCCAGACAACCCTGCCTGCAGCATGAAACTATCATTTAAGAGTGTTTGGCTTTTAACAAAGCAACACACTGTTAATAGTATATTATTTATCTTAGAGGCGTTTTCCTACCTCAATGATTCTGTAATTGGCTGCTCAATAGTAACTGGCTTTTCACTGGGGCTTGTATCCCCCTCAGTGCAGCTGCAACAGGAGCTGGTTTCTCTCCTAAACACCCTCCAGATACTTTGCTTGTAGCTTTTGTTCCCATTAATAGTGTGCCCAAATCCAAAGGGCACCAGCCCAGCGACAGGTGATTTCTGACCGAGGTTAAGGACTGCTCCTAACAGCAGGAGTGGCCGCTGAGGAACAGATTCAGTGCATGCAGGAATACACACTCTCAAGAAGTCAGGAGAGTTACTCCCCTTTAATTAAAAAAAAGACTGGTTTTGGAGGGAAAAAAACCCAGACTACTTGGTTTTATGTTTTTCATGTGCATTTGGACTCCCACTGTAGTCAGAATACTTTGAAAGCCATATTCACCAGTCTCTTTTTCTAAGTAATTTTCCTATTCATTTTGCTTAATCTCCAGTTGAAAAAGGCCTGGGAGTGTATCTAAATAACTGCTGCTAAAGTTTTTATGCACCCAGTGGTTAGTACAATATTTGGCAAATGCTTTTGGTGTTTGGTGAAGAACTCTTAACAGTATTTTTAATAAGTTCAGGATAAATATGCATTTATATATTGTAAATACAGCTACATACACAGCAATAATGATCCACGTATCCAACCCTTTCTGCAAATAGAGCTGTGGCACTGAATCTGTAGGAAGTTTGCGTGAAATTGCTTGAAAAAATAATTAGAGTGTGCAACCTGGGGTGGACACTAGAACAGTTAGACAAGGGCCAGTGTTGACACCAGCTCTGCAGTGCATTATTGACCCTGCTGTCATGTGATCTCACGGAGATGGTGGAGACAACAGTCCAGCAAACCCTTCAGCAGATCCTTCATTTTATTGACAATCTTTTGTTTTAATAGGGCTGCTGACATGTTTAACAAAGGACAAGCTCTGTGTGAATGAAATTTAATGTCACTGATCTTTTAGTCAGGGCCTTGTTCATACAACTGGCCTCACTGCCATCAGCAGGAACTTTCTTGCAGGAGGAATATTTAACTAAGAGATCTGAGGATGCTTCTAAGCTCCTGACCAAATCAGATCAACGCACACAACAATTTCCTCTAAGCTCCATGATTGCTTCTCTAAATTGGCTTGCATTGAAAACAACAAGTGGATCAAAATCTTGGGTTACAAACCTGGTACTCAATTTTTATGTAGTCCAAGAATTCTTAGAAGAGAAGAATGTTTCTTTTTTTCAGCGGGACTGACCCTGTCTTGTTGTCCAGCGCGAGCCTGATTTCAGTGCACACTCAGGCAACCTCAATGAAATTTAGTAATTTATTTGTTCCTTCCAGATGTCTCACCTGCTCTGTGCCTTACTTTCATTGTTTTCCTTTGCTGCCCTACTGGATGCTGTGCAGTGGAAACTTCAGGAAAATGGTAAGCAAGCCTTCACCTCTTGAGACCTCCATCTGCCTGCAGGACATGGGCATTTCAGAATTACAATTGTGGCCACATGCACAGAATTTGTTCATTATAGTATCTTAGGCCAAGGTTCTTCCTATGTGTTCATTCGTTTGTCCATACATAGCCAATTAATTGGAATTAATGGAAGAAATATTTAGAAGTCCTACAATGTCAAACAACAGCATACATGCAATATTTGCATTAGCAGCTGTCTTGTTTCCTACTCCTTCTCCTCTTTAGTCATGGAGCCTGGAGACAGAAACAGCTTCTTGTGGCTTAGGTAACAGTCCCAAAACCAAAAAAGTGAAGAATTAATTGTAGGGGGAAAAAATTTTGCGTAAAACTTAAAACCTAGAAATAGTTCATCAACTTTTCTGGTAAATAACTCAAATGTAAATATATTTGTAAAAATACAACTCTTTTGAATAATTTACCAGAAAATTGGGCTAAATTCAGGTAACCAAATTTGTTGTTCTTATCCACTCAGTGTAGCTCTATAACCCAAGCTGCTTTCAAGGCTATTGTCCAGTAGGAAGGACCCAAGTCAACATGAAAAAACATCCTCAATCTGATTGTGTTCCAAAAAGGAATTTAATANCCATATCTTTACTTTTAAAAGAATTCATTATCCTGTGGGTTCTCTAGGCAGTACCACAGTGCTGTAAACCACAAATGTGTTTGTCAGCACGGGGAGTAAACTTTGCGTTTGATGTCTGTAAGACTCACCTTGCCTATTTCACATGTCCATAAGCAGTTCGGGAAACTTCCAAACTTCCTAGAGCTGAATGTTTTCTGCAGTTTAGATTCCATGTTTGACAGGTATTTCTTAGTGTTTCCCCTTTGGGGTAAAGCCTTAAAGCTTGTTCTGGTGGTGAAATGCTCTGTGAGAAGGACCAAGAACCCACTGGAACTCACTCAGAGCTCATTGGAATGTTGAGCTCCTGGACAGCAGAGCTGAGGAAAAGGGCTTAGTCCAACCTTCCCACTGGTATGTGAGTAGCTGCTCATTTCCTTCTTTGCCATGTCCAGTGTACGTCATCGAGTCTGAGTGGAATGCTGAGACACCAGCTACGAGAGTGGAGCTCACCTGTAACACGCCTGACGAAGGAGTTTACTGGAGAAAGGACTCTGAATGGAAAGGAAAAGGAAAGACTCTGATTGTTGAAGTGAAGGAATTTCCAGATGCTGGAAACTACACCTGTCTGACAGAGAATACCCATGAAATCCTCAGCTATAATTTCTTCCTCATAAGTAAAATGGACTCCAATGGGCAAATGATAAGGTCGATTCTGAAAGGCTTTAAAGGTACGAAAGATGACGGGATGTTCCTTGCTCAGCTTTGGGCACTGAGGGCCAGAGGGAGCTCTCTAGAAATGTGTGAGAAATACTCACTTTAAAATGGGTTCTCTTAAATGCTTTTTTGACAGTGGAAGGCAAATAATTCCTTCACTGGCTCTGTGGTAACAAACACAGGGATTTGCCAACTGAACAGCTGCAGGATTTCTTTGTGGAAGGAACAGTGGCTTTGTCTGTGTGAATCTCTTCCTGACAGCTCTTTGCCACAGCCTGGGTGTGCTCTGGCTCCTGTCAATGCCACATCGATGTGGTGCCACGTGAACCAGCCTTGGGCCACCACCTGTGGTTATTTGGCTCTGTAACTACACGTGGCTGCCCACAGGGAAGCCTCAGACTGTGTCTGTCTATGAACTCACCTGCCAAAATAGATAGAAATCCATTGAATTACTGTTTTCTCTCTGCTTTGACCATTTCAGCAAAAAGACTAAATAAGTTATGTTTTCTTTCTTTTTCCATCTAGAGCCAAAGCCGACATTTTTAAAATGTGAGGCAAAGAACTACTCTGGAATTTTCATGTGTTCATGGATGACAGAAAATGAGAGTCCAAATGTGAAGTTCACCATCAGAAGTCAAAAAGTGTAAGAGCTTGTACTTTCCTTAACAAACTCTTTGTAAGGCCGGAGCAGCCCTTTGTGATACTCCATGTAGGAGATTCCAGGTTTTAGGATGTTTAGGACATGTAGAAGGGAAGAAATCTCTCTTCTAGAGTCTGAACATCCACAAAGTATTTTGAGCCATCACGGGGACTAAGTTAACTAATAAGGGCGTGGAAGTCACTCAGAATTAATAAAGACTTGAAAATGGAATGGCCCCCACTGGGCTGTTTCAGCCACAGAGTAACTTAAGCAATAGCAAAACAGTTTGTGAAGGGGAGAGAGGAAGTTGAGCCAAAAGCAGAAACAACCACAGCTCCGAGTCCCCTCCTGCAGAATGAAGGGAGTGGGAGGCTGTATCCACGACAGAGGCCACATGCCCACTGACAAGTCTCTGCTGGGGAACACGGCAGAAACCTGGGAGGGAAACAGTGACGGGAACCTTGGGGGGATTTCCTGCCTCCCACCACTCCTGGGGGTTTCTCCAAAACATGGAGTGCTTCAGCAAACGTCACTTCAGTTCATTAAGGAAGAAATAACTGCACAGTGTTTTATTTTGCTGAATGCAAAACTAGAATAAACTAGATTCAGGTAGTAGTTTGTAGATGGGGTTTGGTATTTATTTCCCAACCTTTCCACATTCTTCAACAAGAATTTGGAGAGGGTGAAGGAACAAAGTAAGATACTAGAGCTTGCCATGGTGTGGTAGGAATAAGAACTGAGATACCCTGCTTTAGATTTAAACACTTCTGCTAAGGCAGGGGTGTGGTGTCGTTGTGATTTTACATTTTCAGTGCTGTAGGACCTGTTAATGTAAGAACTCCCATTGAGCTTTTTCTGCAGCAGATGAAGTGCAGCCATGAAATGATAAAAACAACACCAAAACATTACCTTACCTAAATTTACAACATTACTCGTTGTTGCTGTTGTGGCAACACATTCTCAGAACCAACCAGCATTCCCAGTCCTTTTCTCTGTTCTGTGCCCAGCCCTCAGGGGGATGTGACCTGCAGCAGCCCTGTGGCTCACACCGAAGGATCAGTGACCAAATACACAGCCCAGTGCCACAAAGTAAACTACTGTCCCTTTGCTGAAGAGCACCAGCCTATTGAAATGGTCCTGGAGGTCATCGACGAGGTGGAATATGAGAACTGCACCACCAGCTTCTTCATCAGAGATATCAGTGAGTAGGCCAGGAATCATGATTAATTCTTAGCTTTATTCTTTCTGCTGGCAGTGGAACTAAGGGTAGCTGATCACACCAGGCTTGGGAATCCCTGCCCTATTGTACTGTAAATCTGCATCAAGCCCCCAGTTACAGGAACAGGGGAAAACATGCCAGAGCAGCAGCCTGGAGGAGGATGAGGAAGTGAAGAAGCAATATCTTCCCAGCTTGTGACCTCAACCTTCTCATGCCGGCATGTCCCAGAAGTGTCTGTAGCCTCCTCTAATTAATGGTCATGTTTTAGAGGGGGTACAACCAATAACCCAGCAGGCTCTTCTCTGAGAACTGGTCAAGGGTATAAAGGCTTCCCTCTGGATCTATTCCTGCAGATGGGCATCCAGGGCAGGTTAATAGAAAGGGATAGGAATAGGAGGACTACAAATTATGATCATGATGTCATAGGGTACAGGAAAATGAGCCAGCATCCTAAAGAAATAAATGTTTGTTAAATGCCTTAATAGTCAGCAGGGGTTGAAGATACTCCTCTGTGTCCAACAGAGCCCATTGCAGCCCTTCAGGTGAAAAAAATCCCAGGATCTTACCCAGAGATATTCTGGGAGCGTGCTTAATTTTCTGTGAGAAGCACACAAAGCAGTTCTTATGCATCAAATCTACTCCTCTCTTAATCTCCTGGAGTCTCCCAAAGCTCATGCCCAGAAAACTATCAACAGTAGGACACCAAAATCCAACATTATGTTGCTAATGTGAATTAATTACCTCTGTATTTTCTCTTGCAGTAAAACCTGACCCACCCCAATGTCAGTATGTGGCAACAAATAGAACGGTGACCTGGAAATATCCCCAAACTTGGAGCACCCCGAAGTCCTTCTTCCCTTTGACTTTCAAGGTCAAAGTTAGAAGCATAAAGAAACGCAACTCCCAGGTAGAAATATACCATTTGAAACACAATTTTCTTGGTTGAACAGACAGTATAAATAAGCTTAGTAGGCAAGAATCATGAACTAAAAGAAAAAAAGGTGCTGAGACCCAAATGTGGCAAGTTCTGCCTTGGCAGAAAAAGACTTTCCCTGTTCTGTGAGCAGTAAGATACCTGATGTAACTGAGGAGAGAAAATCCTGCTCTGCATTGCACAGCTGTGCTAGCATGAGAAAAGTACTTACCAATTCATTAGTAGTCTGTGTGGGTCCTAACGTGGGAAAATCTCAATTTCCAAATCAAGAAGCCTCAGATCTGTTACACGGATTTCTTTGTGTGTAGTTCGTACCTGGGTAGCTCAGATTTTATAGGAGAATGGAAAAGAAGGAATCTGTGATCCATTTGGAAACATTTCTGTGCATCCTGCAGTCTTTGCCACTCAATTTCTAGTGAGTTGTTGTCTAAACATCACTCCTCTGTGTCAGTTTTAAATCACAAATGGTTTCACTTCCTTTGCTGATGCTCACGGACACACAGTGGTGATGGCGACTTGCCTGGGTTGGCAAAGAACTGGAAAGACCAGTGGACCACAGGGCAGGACATGAACTGCAGTGCTGCTCTTCCTTGACCCACTAATCAGAAAAGCAAACATATCTAGTGGTCACCCCAGTTTGTCGGGGAGTTAATCCAAAGACACCAGAGGATGTGCATTCCTCTGTAGATGGAATCCACCCCACCCCCCGCCCCC
>VWZG01010751.1:800603-976529 GCA_013396735.1 Grallaria varia
CCCGCCCCCCGCCCCGTACTAGCAGAAGGGGCCATTTCCCCACTGCTGACTCCTGGATTTTGGTAGCCTCGGCTCCTGCCATTCCCTTGGTGGAGAAACTGCAGCGTCTGCAGATGTTTCTTGTATCAGCCGCAAGTCCTCAGTGGGAATTTCAACCATACTGAAAAGGACTAACCTCTGTCTTTTAAGGTTACCACTCCGGGAGAAGAACTAAAAAGAGAAAAACCCAGATAAGCAAAAAACCCCTTTGTTTTAGTGAGTGTTTCAGTTTGGGGCTTGAATGACTTTAGAACACCAACTTCAGTGGAACACGAGCGTTTCGCTGTTTTCTGCTGAAACTAAAGTTCTCACATGGGCTGTTTAGTTGGTTTCTGCTGAGGCACGAGTTGTCACAAGCCCGCAAGGGCTTCGCCACCTGCGGGTGGCGCTGGTGCCTGTGAAACGGCAGGTTGCCAGTGGGGGTTGAATGACATGGGCTTGCTGGAATCTTTCTGGCTCTGTATTGTATGTTCTTCTTGACCTTTACAGGCCACTGAAGGAGCTGTGCTCTGTTCACAGGACTGTGAGACTGATGAAGAGTCAATCCACCTTGCAAACTCTGGGCCAAAAGATGAGATCTCTGTGCAGGCCAGGGATCGTTATTACAACTCATCCTGGAGCGACTGGTCTTTGCTCTGCAGGTAAGGCTTAAATAACCTCCTGCTGGAGAAGCAGCGATGTTTGCTCACCTAGAAGACTATGATTTTTTTTCTAATTCTAAAATAATCACTGATTTTATGTTTCCTTGCAACCATTTTTGTCCTCTGAACATTTTTTTTTCATGAAATACCTGTAAGAGAATAAATATGTTGGGCTGCTCAAGTGGTGATTATCTTAGAAAAATAATTGAGGAAACAATCAGAATCCATTTAAATCAGAAGAGAAACAATGGATGTAGGTTCATGGACATGGGTTGGGTTATAGTGCCTTATGTGCATCAGTTGAAGCTGAATCCCTGATCCCCATCAGATGGGGCTCCTGAGCTTTGTATGGTGTGGGCCTGTGGACTAAAAATCTGGGTCTGAGGAGAATTAATATAATTCTTATGTAAATCTGCTTTCTCTTATTTTTCAGATAAGCAGTAAGAGATTCCAGGAGGATGGCATGATGCTCCTAAAAAAACCCCAAAGAATTAATTATCACAAGAATATAAGCATAATTTGAAGAAAAACCTGCATTTGAGATAACTGAGAAGGCATAGCATATCTTTTTTTGGAAGAGATGAATATGTTCCTGACTTTTTGGCAGCTCTTAAATTCCTCAGATAAGAGTAACACCTTTAGCATAAATCATGTTATATTAACATGATTTTGATATGCTGCTGTCAGCTCTTATTGCAGGTTCTGCATATTATTATATTGCATTTATTTATTTAATATTTATTTATTTATATTTATGTATGTATTTATTGATTTATTTATTGACATGATTTGCAAGGGCAGTTGAAGGCAGTTATTACTTGAACCATTTTATGTGTTATTTGTAAAGTAACTTCCTGAAAGAACTGTTTCAGTATTCCATTATTTAATTATTTCATTACTTGTCAATTTAGTTATTTATTTTTATTTATTTTTGTTGGCATGTGTAAGCATAGAAAGCCTTGACTGCTTTGGTTGAGAGTCCTGCTCCCACCTCTTATGAACATGAAGGGGCTGGGAGCCAGTACTTGAATTTAACTCCTTCTAAACAACCTCCTTTTCCTCCACACCTGTGGTCACTGGATGCCCTTTATTCAGGGATCCATGTGTGTCCAGTGCATCTCCTGCTGACAATAAAATGAATTCCAAGCTGCTGTGCCACAAGCACAGGGCACAGGAGTCGGGAATCCGCAACTACAACGAAGGCAGTTGAAATTACACCCGTACTGTATCTGATACTTCAGAGACCAGTTGTTAACAGGTTTTATACGTGGATATTAAGCATCTAATTAGAGTTTTGGAATACAGATTTTTATAGTTCATTTTGAAATATTTCCCTACTGCTGTAATGTGTTGATGTCTTCCCAGAACTGTAGATAAACCACCTCAAGTCCTGGTTCTGAACTTCTCACAGAGTAAGTTCCCATGTCTGGAAAGAGGCAGAAGCACATGCTGAAGCCTCTGAATTTTTCATAGAATCATGGAATGGTTTGAGTTAGAAGGGACCTTAAAGATCACCCTCTTCCACCCCCTGCCATGGGCAAGGACACCTTCCACTAGGCTGGGTTGCTCCAAGCCCCGTCCAACCTGGCCTTGAACACTTCCAGGTGTAAGGCAATGTTTGTCAAAACATCTGATTTCTGACTTACAGGAGGGCAAGATAGTGAAATACCTTTTATGATTCAGACTTTAATCCCTGATAAAGAATCAGTGAAATTAAAAAAATACTTTTGTTGTGACCATGTTTCCTTTTATTCCCAGTCTTAGCTGTGGTGGTAATTTAAGATATTTAAATACTGAAATGTGTGAGATCTCTGATATTTCAGAAAACTGTTTACAGTCTAGCTACAAGTGCTGGTAATATTTATTGATATTTAAGTTTATGTGTCTTATTTTGCTATAAATATAATTCAGTGTGCTTGTTTTTATGAGCTAATAAGAAATAAATCTGAAAACAAGAGTTTGTTTTGCTTGTGATTTTTTGAGAAGAATGGTTTGTGTCGCTCTTCACTTTCCTACCAGAATGTTATACACTCTCCTGTGACAATATCGATAGGGCAAAGTAATTATTGCTGATTAATAGTAACAAATTCATGGCCCATAAAACTGTGCAGGACAACCCAGCAAAGTGACAACAGTGAGACAGCAGGATCCCCTAAACCCTCTTCTGCAGGCAAAGAGAACACCGAGGTTCTCTGGCCTTTGTGGTCAGGAGGTTTGCAACTGAAACCACTTGACATAGATCTTGAGGTCTTTGAGGTTCCTCTCTGATCCTGTCAGTACAATGTTAGGAATTCATAGGACCTTCCTGTTCTTCAGATATCTGGGTTGAAACCTTGGCACCATTAAAACCCATCACTGAAACCTCTCATTAACTTGGGTCCAGCCCAGTTTCCACTCTCTGGAGTACTCAGGCTAAATTTATGCCTTCAGAGGACTCTGCCTTTTTGTGCCACAATGCTATAAGGTGAGTTAAAGCTCCCTACAGGAAGCTTTTCTGGCATGGATTATGGGGTAATGAGGACCAGTGAGGGAAGTGATTGGGTAAGATTCTTCAGGAAAATAATAAAGCACAGCCTGAAACAGCCCCTTTTTCTGCAGAAATCAAGTTAATGGGCTGTTTTCTAAGACATAAAGTTGGCTTTAATGCTCAATTATCCATTTCCTGAGCCTTATATGGGCCCAAGTGCCTGTGAATATGTCCTCTAAGAACTGTCAGTCTCCCATCTCTGAGTGACTGTCTAGGTTGCATAAAAAGGTGTCACTATCACAGCTCAAATATTCCCTAGTGTTGCTTCATATATTGGAGATAATTTTCTATCATACTACATCCATTCAGGAAAATAATAGTTGATGTGTCAGTTGGTCCTTGAACTTCTCTTTCTTAATTTCTCTCCTTCTTGCACTGCAAGTAATCTGGAAACTTTCTGATAAATATCACAATGCACAGACTCAGGCTGCACAAAGTACAAAATTGCCCTCAAAACTTTAGATTGCAAAATCAAAGTTTCTGAAATAAAATTATAGAACTAAATTTTTTCCTGAGGCTCCTGATGTATGAGAGTCCTTAACTGTATAGATACATAATAGTCTTGTCCTGGACCTACTCCTGACTCTGTGTCCCACCAGCTCCTCCAGCTTTCTATTCATACTCATCACCCGACCTGTGGCTTTAGGTTTTGCCTACCACACCTCCCAAAGTCTGCACTGAACAGGCTGACTAATTCCCTTCAGGGCTTTTTGTGGGTGCTCCTCATCTTAAGGAATGCTTGACAAATAGCTGGTGTCCTTAATGAGGCACTAATAGGTTACAGTAGGAACTTGCTATCCTCTAAGTGCTTCAGCTGGGCAAGTAGGCACTTGCTTACTGCAAAAGGGGAAAAAAAGGCTTATGTCTAATTAGGGGCTCTGTGGGAGAATACAGACTTCAGGTCCAAATGCTTCATATCCACCCCTTCTTCCATGTTGGCCTTCATCATAGTCCTCTTCTTTATAAATTGTAGATTTTCTTTTATAAAAATACTACTATTTTTAATAAAGGGAAACCCAGTGTATATCCTCCAACCTTGTTCTGAGACATGGAAAGACCTTAAAAGAAACCTTTCTTCAAATGTGTCAGTTTGACTGATTGCAGCGTGACAGAACTTCAAAGTGCGGAACACCTGGAAATTGCATCTTAAGGCAATTGAAAATAGGTCCTATTCAATGCTCCTTGTCCAATACATTCAGCATAAGTATTAAGCTGTTAATGCTTGTTTTGTTTCTACCTGTGAAGATTCAGTTTAGAACGTCAGTGGTATGACACTAAGTAACTCAAAGGATCCGCAAGTTTCTTGCAGGATAACAGGTATTATAGCCTTGTATTGTATCTTAGAGATATCAGAATATGCAAAGAAAAACATAAAGCTCAGCTCCAGCCTTTGCAGAGTAGTGTTGGGTTTATTTTTTACTTTCTGAAATAACACATGAAACCTTCAGCAGGAATCTGTTCTGGCTCGACACCTGCAGTGTTAAAGAAAAGCTCCTTTGATCTCTCTTAAGGTGTGGGAAATGGGAAACTCACCTTCCTTCAGGCAAATACTCTTTTGGCCCAGTTTGATGCCTTAACAAATACTTCACTTGATTCTCAAATCTTCCATTGAGCAAGACTTCAAAAGTCTGATACGTTAATTGCACATGGGCGGACAATGCAAACCACCCACCCAGAGCCGGATTGAGGGAGCCCGTGAACCGCGTCCCGAATAAACACGCACTGGAATGACTGAGGTGGGGGACCATGGCAGTATCTGCCTTGGCGTGTACATTCTTCAAAGGTTTGTGTGGTGTGTGAGAACAGGGTTTTTAGCTATTCCACGTGCCATTTTTTCAGCGCTGTTGATGGCCTCAATGGGAGGCACTCCATCAGATGAATGGGAACAGGTTACTGTTCTGGAATGCAGCCACAGAACACCCTCCCATGAAGAATAAAGCAGGCACTTAAGTAATGATGTGCTGCAGCAGCATATTTGGCATCCCATTCATGCTCCATTCAGCGCTCCAAAACTAAAAAAAAATTACTAATAATTGTGAAAAATTGTCCTACTCCTGGTAAAATATGCACAATATTTTACCAGATGTAACACCATATAATTACTTTTTATTCTTCAAAAGATCGACTTGAAGAGACAAAAAGTTGGGAAAAGATGAGATATGAAGATAAAAGTAGAAAACTATGGGAGGCCCACAATTAACCTACATGTATTAATGAGTTTGCTGAGTAGGTCAAAGTTTCTCTCACAATTCTTCAATATAGAGTATTTCCTATAAATTTCAGACTCAGTTTTAGGTATGATGAAGAGTTTTATGTATGATGAAGAAGCCATGTTCACCTGACTTTGGGAAGCAGCTATTCCTAAACAGATCTGAACAGTTTTTCTAACAAACAACATGTTTTCCAAGTAGGTAAAATTGTGCTACTCTACTGTCCATGTCTGCTTTGTCAAACATTAACTCATAAGGACAAATGTGCTACAAAGTCCCCGAGCAGCCGCCTGCCAACAAGACTTGACATTCACCTGTGGGAATCACAGAGTCAGTTCCCTCGGAATGGACCACTGGAGGTCACCTGGTTCCCCACACTCCACAGCCACCACTTGATCTAGTTTGGATGGCCAGTTTAGAACAGATCCATATTTTAGTATCCCAAATGATCTCTGGATAACCTGTTCCTATGCTTGACTGCTCTCATTGTGAAATTTGTTTTCCTCACATCTAATTAGAATTTACCTTGCTGCAATTTGCACTGTTGTCTCTCTTCCTTTCACTGTGCACCTCCAAGAAAACTCTGGCTCCTGTCTTCTCTGTACTTCCTGAAGGAGTAGCTGAAGACAAAAGACTTTGCTGTCTTTCTCCAAACAGAGCAAACCACTTCTCTCAGACTTTCCTAGCACATGCTTCAACCCTCTAAACACCTTGGTGGTCCTTCACTGGTTCTGATCCAGTATTTCAGTGCCTTTCTTGTGCCAGGGAGCCCAGAACTGTACCCAAAATGCCAGATGCAGCCTTGTCAGCGCTGAACTTGATAATTACACTCTTGCTAATACAGCACTGCATGCAGAGCTGGACTTGTTCACTACAGGGGCAAACCATTGACTCAGTTCCAACTTGTACACCATGAAAACTGGTCTCTTCCCTTAATCTGCCATTGAATGTTCCTTGAACACAGCACTCTGATCTAAATGAACTTTCAATCTGCCTAAGGATGTCGGGCTTCAGGTTGTCAGACCAGCTCCATATGAAGAGCTACCAGGACAAACAACAAGTTTGGACAAGAAAGATGCCTCAGATAAAGCATTTTTGCAGTCAAATAGTGACTATTTTCTCCAGTTGGTTGATGTGAATTCTGCCTACTCTCAAAGCAAGGAGTAGAGATTCAGGGACTTTGGCCTCCTTTTTAACTGGAGTTGCAGTAAGTTTTCTGTGGCATTACTCTTTACTAAGTTTCAGTTTGAGATTCTGCATGTGAGTAATACCTCACTGCAGAAAGTGAAACAAATTGTTGCTCTCTGAGTAGGGCATTTTTCTTCTCAGAGCTCTAAGACAGCTTTGATATTTCAAAACACAAAAATCTCCAGGACTTCAGCTGCGCCCCTGCTGTGAGTGAGCTGCTGTTTGCACACCCTATGATACGTCATAGCCTCTCATCACAACTATGTCCCTCCTATCTGAGTGGTCTGGGCAAGCCCTACAAAGCTGTTTAGGAAATGAATCTTTATTTGATTCTAAAGCTCTAACCAAAACACCTAAATATTACCAGAAAGAAAACATTCATCCTGTGGTTTTCCTGATATAGGGCACAGAATAAGCATCAGGAATCCTTCCAATAGAAAGGTAGCTTTCAAATGCTGAGAAAAATATCTTTTAAAAACTGGCTCCCTTTTTGGTTCCCTCCCACTGCCAAAAGTCACCTCTTTCTGCACTAGTCTCAGAAAATCTTCCTACATCAACTTAGCAGACTTCAAGCAGATGTTTATACTCTTCAGCTGGAAGGATGGGATGGATGTTGAGGTTGCATCAGACAGGACACTCTGGAGCACTGTTTTAAAGCAAGTGTATAACCAGAGTGGCAGATTTCCTCATACCAGTGTCAAGGAACCGGCGTGTTCTGTCAAGCTGCAGTTTTACAGTTTCAAGATATCCTCAAGAGTCTTATTTGCTCAAAACAATTCAGATTAGGAGTAACTTCCGGCTTGCTTTGAGTTTTGCTCTTGTTGCCTAATGTAGATAATTGTTCATCAACTAATGAACATGCCCTGAATACTCTCCACAAGTTTGTACATGCTCTTTGCCAGGCTCTTCAGAAAGGTTTTGGGCTCTCCAGTACAAAAATTTCACTGACATCCCAAAGCAGAAGAATCCAGACCAGCCCCAGTGTAAACCACAGCCTGTCTTTTGTGATCTCAGTCTCACAGGAACATGCACAGATGCCAAGTTAAGAACAAAGGAAAATTAAATATTAAATCACTGGAGTAAGGGCATAGAAAAAATTAAAAAATACAGGCCTCCAGCTCAAACCAGATCTTTACCTACCCTGGAACTTGAGTTTTCATCCCATTAAGTGATAAGAAATTAGCCATTTATTAATTACCTATAATCCTTAAAGACAAGATGATACTTCTCCCTCTTGGGATGAGTTAGTGGGGCCAAAGATTTTCCTGACCTTTTAAAACCTTTTCTGTAAGAACTTTCATTTCCTCTGTCTTACTGAACTTAGCACATACGGCCCCAACTCCTTGCAATGAGGGAAGGTGATCACCAAAATACTGTGAATTGTAGGGGTGTGTAGAGATCTTTCAATTTGCACGATTACACTGCAAATCACTAAGGCAAGACAATTCTGGAGGAATTGGCTCAAAACTCCACATTACTTTGAACCTTATGAAAATTAAGACTCAGATCTGAGTGCCACATTGTAATTCATCCCCTGAGCTGTATTATGAAAGACAGAAAATGATTCCTATTGATTAAATCACTAACACACTGGTATGCTGGATCTGTTTAAAGAATCCCTCCTTCTTGTGCTGGAAATAGGAAAATAGGAGAAAGGGCAGGCAGAGGAATCTTGTCCCTATCTCCATGACAGTAGACCAAGCAGTAACTCAGAAGGATGCCCAATGGCTGTGAACTAGTCCCTACTCTTTAGCCAGGCAGTGCCACGTGGTACCTTTGCTTTTTCTCTCACAAAGTGTTGTTTCTGATCTCTAAACTGGTGGAATTTTAAAGGAAGAAGAACAGCAGAACACTGAAGGATCCTCTGGGCTGTGTGTGAGGTTGAGGGTGTTCAAATGAACCCTGGAAGGGCTCAGTGCACAGCCACACTCACCAGCATCGCCTTTAAACAGAGCTCACAGGCAGCTCCAAAAATGCCAAGAGAAAAGGAATCAAGCACTTCAGCTCTCTTGGGATGAATCTTCTGGAACACAGTCAGTGAGAATTTTCCCTGGGAATTATGTTCAGCTCTAACAGTCAACAAGACAATAATAGGCCAGCAATAAATAATCACCTTACTGAGTCATTCCTTGGATTCGCTGATGGAGATGGAACAGTTAATTAGTCAAGGGGCTTAGCCAAGGAACAATATATCTGCTCTATCAACACAATCCATGCTGGGACACTCATCTTTGCCCTGTACTTATGACCTTCACGTTGTAGAGAAGACATTCTATTGACACTACATGGGCAACACCTTCTTCTAATTATGTTCTATGCAAGGGAATTTCATCACCAGGGTTCCTGCTCCTTGTGTGTGTATGTATATAAATATCTGCTCCCACAGACACATGGACACACACTGGAGCTAAACGTGCTGGAACACTTGGAGGACAGACCAGCTGTGAAACAGGCCAAGAACCTCTGTTTGCCATGAAGATCACAGGAGTCTTTGTGCTCCTCGCTCTGGCAGTTCTTTGCGTGGCAAGTGAGTAACTTCTCGTACTTTCTGATACATTATAGCTCTTATGTCCAAACACTGCAAGTTTCTCGGTGTATTGGGACAGTGAGTAATGGTTCCTGGACCTGGCTGGAATAGAGAAAGTAAAATTTTGTGCTTGTGCTCTGTTTATCAAACACTACTGTACCAGCTGTACAGTTGCCGATGAGTGGATGAAACCTATTCCTTGGTGGTGGTGTGAATCAGAGCTGCATTCTGTACTGTGACTAAAAAGAACTGTAAAACCTCTGAACTACCGCTGGTTTTATCTACTTATTTTTAAATTTCTGTCTGAGAAGGGAGCTTGGAGCTGATGAACTCCTCCTGTCAAACAGACCCAGCAGGGGACAGTTGATTATGAGCAGGACACATATTATGGCTGTGAATCACCTCTCTATACTGTTAGCTTGCCAGGCTGCGGAGAGTTTTGAGAGGCAGGTTGCTCTATGACAAAATAGAGGGCTGAGAGAAATTTCTTGAGCCTTTTG
This sequence comes from Grallaria varia, assembly GCA_013396735.1. Lineage (NCBI taxonomy): Eukaryota > Metazoa > Chordata > Aves > Passeriformes > Formicariidae > Grallaria > Grallaria varia. Next base: position 810,236 of record VWZG01010751.1, read on the forward strand.
TTGCTAATTTTATTTTTACTAAAATCTTGCAGTAAAAAATAAATATATATATATAAATAAGTACATTTTACAGAGTCAGTAGTATAGAAATAGTATAGAAGTTCAAAAGCATTAAGAATATTAAAGAAGAAAAATAATGTAAATATTAAACCCGAAAGTATGAAACAAAAGAATCTTTTTCAATTTTTAATAGCTCTGAAAAGGTTGCTTTGAAAATTGTCTCAAAAGTCAAAATTCTTATGAAAAATGGCATTTAGAATGAAATGGCATGATTTGATGGAAACAATTCATTCTTTCACTGTTTCATCAACTGCAGAAAAATAAATAAATAAATATTACTTCCATAAGAATTCTAGGAAATGTCTTCCTTGAACTTTCTAGTTTATCTTGTCTGCTTTAAAACTTTGTGAATCAATACTTTTTGAGCCACATCTGTTTTGCATTCACTCCCATATACACAGTGGCCATGGAAAGGTTACTGGAGAAAAAATGACATCCTAGTGTTTTGGGGGAAGTGGATTAAATCTAATACAATTCCAGAATAATGAAAATTCAGTCAAACCTCTGAAACACAGACTGAAACTTGACATAGAGCACTCTTTATGATAGTTTTCTTGATGCTGAACAACTTCATGTGATGAGATGTAAACAGCTCCGTGTAAAAAGCTCCAGTGGAAACTTTAATTAGGCTTTAAAGATTAAAAAAAAGAGCCACATTTAGTCCAAAAGACAAGTGCTAGATCTGCATTGCCATAACACATTTTCCTCCTGCTCCTTCTGCACAGAAGCCTTTGCCTGATTTAAAGATTAAAAAAAAGAGCCACATTTAGTCCAAAAGACAAGTGCTAGATCTGCATTGCCATAACACATTTTCCTCCTGCTCCTTCTGCACAGAAGCCTTTGCCTGATAACTTTTACCTCTTGGAAGCCCCAGGATGACAACTTGCAGGACAGGAGAACAAATACATTCCTAAAGAAAGTAACAAATGTGTCACCATAATGGAGACATGCCAATGGCCCTTCATTACTTTCTGGGAGGTATAATTAGCATTGTTTTGAAGCAGGTTCTTGAAGCCCCAACTGCGAACATGGTTCCATTCCATGAGATGCCATGTGTGTACAAAACAGGAGCCCATCAGTTTAGAATCCACATTGAACAGCAAAGGAAATCACTTTTTAAAGTGGTATTATCCAAATTGAATTATCATCATTATATATTCTTAATATTTTATTTTAATGAAGATATTATCCTCACTATTGACAGAAAATCGAAGTATAAAAGGAACATGCGATTTTCTTACAGTCATATGCAACTTTTTTAATAAACCTAGGAATTAAAACCCAGTCATGCTCAACAACTGGTTGATTCTGAACTGACTGGCTATTGAATATAATATTGACTTGTGGGGCTTCACTGTATTTGTGGTGAAATGGGGAACAATAGCTCCTATCTCTCCTACAACAGAGGCTGTTCTAGAAGCTGACAGAGGTTTCTAAGGTAAATAATACAATAATAGGGTCTGACACCTGCGTCTTATTAAACACTGAAAAGCTCTGTCAGTATTTACTTTCAAGGAGTGAAGAGCTGCAGTGTTGCTGGAAGGGCTGGGACCAGTGAAATCATCCTGTTTTGAAACTGTTTATTAACTGTTGTTTTAATTTCATCTTCTGTGATTCTGTTTTACTACAGACGCTGACAAAGAGAATGAGGTGAGTAATTTTCTTTATTTCTGGATAAAACTATATAGTTTGTAACAACACGAGGTCAAACAAAAATTTTAAACTTTAATTAATTGCTATTTAAACTTTAATTAATTGCTATTTAAACTTTAGTTAATTGCTAGTGAGATTTCAGTGAGACATCCCCAAGTCTGACATACGTGATTTTCATACAGTTGCCCTGAAAAATTCCAGATGGTTTTCTCTCTTCTTCATTCTGGGCAAGAAATTGGGCAAGGACAAATTTTAAGTCAGAGAAACACAGATTTTTAAGAGTATTTATCTGTTAATAGCACTCTAAGGCTTTCTTGATGACTTTGATGTCCTAAATCAGGCACCTAAAGATTTTATTTTCTTTCTGTGTATGCTGGAGTCATCCTGGGATCAGACTGTGAAAGAAATGAGGCACCAAGCAATGAATGCTTACTTGGATAAGCAGGGACCAGGCCTTTCAGACTCCAGTGATGTGTAGTGGGGAGTGAAAATTCACCGCCTCCCCCAGAGCTGGGTCTATATTAGCACAACTCATGAGGAATGCTTTCATGGAAAGGGATGTCTAACATCGGAAAGCCCAGGGAGATGGTGGAATCACCATGCCTGGAGACATTCAAGAAATGACTAGACATTTATAGTCCCATTTTCATGTCAAAGTCTTTAATGAATACAGTCCCACTATCAAATGAGGCCTCCAACAATTAATTTCAATGCCAGTACTTAAATAGGACTTTAATTTCACCTGGGCAGAACCTTTCCCCAGTGTAAAATGCATCAAGAGCTGATACTGTGCAAAAAAGAGGGAGAAACCTTCAAGAAGTAATCTCACCTGAATTTACTGACCATTGCAATCAGGTAGAAAAAAAATACTAATGCTCAACTTTTCTGTAGGTGAGAAAGGGGCTGTATTCTTTTCAGTGACTGTAGCACTATTCAGATGGAGAGCACAGTCCTTAAAGGTGCTCAGTACCTGTCACAGGCAGCATCACACACATCTCTGATACGGAACACTTCCTTTTTGGGCTTTCAGCTAATCCAGATGGTGAAGCCTCGTCGACTGTGCTGCCCTAGAGCGGTTGACAAGGGTGTTCAAAAATGTCATATATGCATTATTTCTGTAGGTGAATGGAGAATGTGAAAAAGATGAATTCAAAGAGAAATGACGCTGTATTTGCAGGTGGACTGCAGTGAATACAGGAGGTTAGAGAGAGGAAGACCCATTTACTGTGAAAGGCTCTATCAACCCTTTTGTGGCTCCGATGGGAAAACATATAACAACAAATGTTCTTTCTGCAAAGCAGTCCTGTAAGTATAACGCTACCTAATTACTCCTGAATTAACAAAAGCCTGAGGTTAGCTGTATTATCTGGGATTTCCACTCCACTAAGTGCTATAATTTTTTTTCAGGGTCACTACTTCTCTGTTCCTTTGCTTAATCTTTACAGATTAATTTTTTCTCCTGCCAATAAGGTCCAACTGATCTAAAAAAATGACCTTGATGTTTGTGTGAGCAACTTCCTATTGTAGCAGAAACTGTAGAATTTAGACAGTAAGGAGAAGAATCCAATGAGCAACACAGGACTAACATGATATCTGGACCCAGCTTGGGTCGTATAACTCAAGAGTGGTACTGGAAATACCTTGCTTATTATGGATAAAATATGCAATTTTCAAAGGAAAGTTGCTTACAGATAAGTGCCCTCATGTCCACTGCAAATGTTTATAGTGTCTTCTCTGTTAGCAAAGGGCTTGAGAGAGGTTTTAGTGCATAACATTGAGCTTTCTGTCTGCAATATCAATGCTCTTCCCTTCCTTTGCAGGAGAAGTAGAGGTGCCTTACATGTGAAGCAAGCAGGGGTCTGCTGAAGGAGCTCTGCCTGATGGAAGAGTGCTGAGACAGCTTCACACTGCCCCACCACAGTCTCTTAATTGGATTCCGTTCATCCTGCCTGTGCTGACGATGGCAAACAAAGCACAAAGTCTGCCTTTCACCTGTGTTCCCTCATTTGCTGCTTCGCTCTGCTCCAGAGTGTTGGCATTGACACTTCTGTCCTCCCTGAAAAACACTTCCCTGGGATTCTCAGGAGCGTTCCTGTTACTGTAGCAGGAAAGTTGGTTTTATATGAGCCCTTCATTATATATTGGTCTACACAGTTAAAGTTCAAATTTTCTGACAATGCCATCTGATCTGAGTGGACACAAGTCAGCGCAGGCATGGCCTCTCTTTCCCTTGTTGATGAAGTGTTTTCTTTCATTAATCCATAAACCTTAGCAGATACTTTTTTCCCAAAGGTTTCAGCTTTCCTAGGCAGTGGTTTGACTCTTCCAGTTTTGTAGCTAAATTTTGAATGCTTATTTGTCCTTTATCTTGGTGCAATTCTGATTCATGTATGTTGTTAACATGTTTATTAAAATAAACGTTAACTCATTTGGTTTTGTCCATGGTGAACTTTCTAGAGAATAAGTTTATTCCACTCATTAGTAACAAGTATTTCCCACATTACAGAAAACTATTGTGGAGGAGGGACTAAGTCCAGAGGTAAAAAAATCAAAGTCTGAAAGACAAAAGTTGTATTCCACTAGATGGCTTCATGTTACTGGAATTTACCCTACAATCTTTCTCTTTTTTTCCTTCAAATGAAACAACTCTGGTACACTTTTAGGCTACATAAGCTTCAGAGCAGTGTCTCTATTACATCCTACCATTTAAATGTGATCATTAATGATACTCTTCACTTCTGATAAACTGGTGGCTTTTAGACCTAAAGAAATTTCTGTTCTGCTCTTACATCCGTATTGTCTTGATTATTAAGCCAGTTTGTGTCTTTTACACTTAAATAATTGGTCATGGGAATGCATTTTCCCATAATTACAACTGATGAGTGACTGACTTCGCTGGGCTTATACAGGAGGAAAATTTTGGGACTGTTGGCCTCTGAATAAAGCCATCCCTATAATAAATTCTGTTTATCTGAAAACCAGGTCCCAGCAACTAGGCAGGAGGAATGCAAATAAGCAAGGTAAATCATAAAAGTTTCTTATAGCTCAGAGGCTTGTGGCTCTCGACAGTCAGCCTAAAGAGGTTCTTGCAACAGGTCATCTTGACTGAAAAAGATAAAAATAAGAAAAGAAAGATCCAATTGAGAAAACAAAGGCAAACCCTGAGGTTTCATAATGATGTTAGAAAATCCAGGAGGCAATTTGTGAATATTTTCTGCCCTCAAGCTTGGCTTGTTACAGCGTAAGTGAATGTTCACCTCCACTGCTTTAGTATGCTGAGATATTTAACTGACTGTGCTTGGGGGCCAAACCTGAGACATAAAATTTCCTATGCACGTCCTCAAGAATGATTCAAGAACCTGTAAGTCAGAGGTCTAAACTACACCTCTGGGACTCTAATTTGCTTCTGACAATTTCTGACATGAAACTGAGACAAGAACAGCTGGAAAGCAAGACTTTCCCACACTGAGTTCTTTTTATGATCTGCTGCTGGCCCATAGCTGCAGATAATGAGAGAAGCAGCTTCTGCCACATACCAGAACAAAGAGCACCATTTGAAAATTGCTGCAAATGACACCTGAAGAAAATGCTGAAGTAGCTGGACAATCTGGATGATCAAGTTTGTGTGATGGAGCAATGACATGGAAATATGGGGAAGGAAAAATGTACGTAGTTGGAGTGAGTTAATGAAACAAGCTCAGCTTCTGTTTGCTAGAAAATAAAATAGAGGGAGTCAGATACTGGGGTTGAATGGAAAATAGAACAGATCTTGCACACATGGAGGATTAGTTTTCAAAACTCTGCACAGTAAAGGTACTTCTATATAATTGATGTGTCTGCATATATGATGTGTATATCTGAAGTATGTATATGTGGAGGACAAGACCAGATTTTCACAGCAAGGTTTAACAAAAATGTTTTTTCCCTTCTAAGACAAGATGTAAAGAAATACAGACCTGAAAATCAGATAGTTGAATTCCTGAAAAAAGAAAATGCCAGTGCTGTAATAAAGCCAGATGGGGTTAAACCGTGACACCTTCCTTAGTTGTGGTAATGCACATGACGACTTTTGGTTTTTTGGACTCATAACTGAACAAATTCAACAAACAGATTTTTGGCTGCTTTTTTCCTCTTTCCTCAGTTTCAAATACTACAAATTTCTTTGCAAAAAAAATCATCAAAGAAGCAAAATTTCCTCTCTGTTTTGCAGAAGACAAATGGTCTAAATGCAGACCCATATAATGTTAAAATATACTCTGGCAAAGGCAACTCTCGGGGATCTTAGGGCCAGGTGAAAGCCTCTGTGGGTGATGTATCACTTAAAAAGTTATTAGAGAGCATCCAAATGAGGGACACGAGGATGGTGAGGGGTCTGGAGGGGCCACATGAAGAACAGCTGAGGGCACTTGGCTTGTTCTGGGAGGATACTGAGGTCACACCTCACCGGGGTCTGCAGGTTCCTCATGAGGGGTAGCTCCATCTCTGCTCTCTGTGACCAGGGACAGGATCCAGGGAATGGCTGGAGCTGTGTCAGGGGAGGGTTAGCCTGGATATCAGGAAAAGGTTCTTCCCCCAGAGGGCGGTGGGCACGGCCCCAAGGCTGCTAGAGCTCAAGGAGCATTTGGACAATGCTCTCAGGAACAGGGTGAGATTGTTGGAGTACCTGTGCAGGGCCAGGGGTTGGATTAGATGATCACAGAATTCCACCAATGGTTGGGGTTGGTAGAGATCTTAGAGCCCATCTCATTCCACCCTGGCCATGGGCAGGGGCACCTTCCACTAAACTAGGCTACTCAGAGCTCCACCCGCTGTGATCCTTGTGGGTCCCCCCGCCCCAGATCAGGACACACGACTAGCTTGGGACGTAACTTTCATAAATTACAGTCCTCTCCCTGTGCGCGCTGAGCGACCTCAGCCCGTGGACTGCTCTAACCTGCGGCACGCCGAGGCGTTCCCGGTGCCATGCCACAGCTCCTTACAACCTCTCGGGGTTTCATGAGCTCCTGTGGGAGCGCTTAAGCCGCGTCCCGGGGCCGCAGCGAGCACTCCCTCCCTCAGGGCTCACCACCCCCGCCACGGCGGAGGCGCTGAGGCAGCGCCACTCCCAAGATGGCGGCGGCGAACCGCGATGCCACTCCCAAGATGGCGGCAGCGCTCCGCAGTGCCACTCCCAAGATGGCGGCGTGGCGGATGGGCCGCTCCCGGAAGGGGCGGTGGGAGCGGCGGGGGCAGCGGAGGCGGAAGGGGCCGCGCAGGAAGCGGCGGCCGGGGCTCGCCCGCGGCCACAACACCGGGGCTGCGAGGGGCAGGTGAGGCTCCGCGGGGTGGGGACGCGCCGGGACGGGCCGCGCTGAGCTCCCGCGGCGCAGCGGGCGGGGACCCGGGGGATGCCGCCGCCGCCCCTCCCTGCGGCCTCGGGCCGTGCCCACCGTGCCGGGCCCTGAGGGACGGACCGGGGGGGGGAGCCGTGAGGGAACCCCCATCGCCGGGGCTGTGGGGAAACCTGCTGTTGTGTCGCTTGTCTCAGCAAGAACAGGCCTGTCCTCGCTTCCCCCGCCCCGTCAGGAGCACTCCTCTTTATTGCCGCCTGCCAGGCCGTCCCTGGCTGTTCTTTCCACCTTTTGCTCCGTTTTTCGTTTCTGTGCCGTCTCCCCGTGGGTTTTTAAGGTTTTTGAGCTCGGTGTGGTAGTCGCTGATGAAGGGCACGTCGAGCTGTTGTTTCGTACAGCATTCATTCTCGTGAGTTAACTGAGGTGGGGGCAGCAAAATTCTGTCTGCCCGCTTTGGTGAGTATATAAAGGTTTTTTGTTGTGCAGTTTTCTAATTTTTTTTTTTGTTTGTTTTTAAATGGGGTCAGCTTGCTAATGTGGAACGAGATGTTAAAGCTGTGCTCATTAGCTCAAAATAGTACCAGGAGGGGCATTTATTGTGCATGAACTGCAGCCTCATAGACACAAGGTCGTTCTTTTCCCCCTCTATTTAATGGCAGGGGCCAAACCTGGGGCAGGTTGTGCTCGTTGCTCTTGTGTCTTACAGGATTCTTCCTGCTCTGTTGGATAATATCTTTAATTCCCTACCTTATGTCACAGCCCTTTCACCCACTGCACGTGGGTGCATCAATCTAGAATTTTTTAGGTTAAAGCCTGCCCTCTGTTCAAACTGAGTCATTCCAGGTGACTGTGAATCCGTATAATTCTTGGTTTCTTTGGAATCCAGTCTCATAAGTAGTCAATTTTGGGCTTCATGAGGCTGATCAAGTTTACAACACAGAATTACAAACTGACCCCTTCCAGTTTGCGCCAAAAAGAAGGGCAGCGTATGAACAGGAAACAAACTTGGTGCCTTTGCTTCTGGCTGGAGAATTCCCACCGATCCAAAGGAGCAGAGATACATTTCGTGCTATTCGCGGGCAGAAGGTGGTCATTTATTTATTTTAATACCACTATTTAAAATGAATTCATGACGGCATACAGTTGTTAACTTAAAATGCATACAAAAATGTGTGTAATAATGTATTTTTCAGTACTTAAATCACAGTGAAGCTGTCAGTGTTTCAGATTTTGTGCCAGCCTATAAAGCATTTGTGTTGGGGAAGGCAAATTTTTTTCTTTTTTGTTTCTATGAGATACTTTGTTTTTCTTGTGAGTTGCCACTTCCACATAATGTGCAAGCAATGAGGTGTGTTTGCGTCGCAGTGGAGGCTGTACCAAAAACCTTGCTGATAAGTTTTCCAAAATCTCTTTTTTTACAAGTTGTTTTTCCTCATTCACTGAATTTTGGCATTCAACCTGTTAAACAGGTTTACTGAGTTAGTGTCGCTTTGCTCTCCTTACCAGGGAACATTTTTGTTCTTGTCTTATGTTTTTCTGTGTTGTTTTACATTAGAATAAAATAAATATTTGTTAGCTACACTTGTGAAAATGTCTCTCATCATCTGCATAAGATGTTACTCTTATGTTAGCATTATGTTTATTTTAGTTACTTATTTGTTAATTCTCATAATAATTTTATATGTTCTTAAATGGAACATCGTTGCTGTTTCAGCCCAAACTGAAACAACAGCAGTGTTGTGTGCTGCAGGATGAGTGTAGATGTGAACACATTAGTTCAGTGAAGGGAAGGAGGACAGGATTTCCTGCACCTTGCTGCTGAGGCAATGACTTTCAGTTTTTCTGCACCTTTGATGTTTAAGTAAGCAACTTGAATGTTATATTTGGTGTTCTAACCTTGAAGAGGAGCTAGTTTGAGGACTTCTAACAGGGCATTTTTTGAGAGGAGGCATTTTAGGAGCCCATTTTCCCCCCAAGAGAATAAATAATTAGTTTTTCTGCTGTACAGAGACTTTAGGCTTTCTTTTAACTGGAATGTTCTAGTTGGTGTTGACTCGGTGACCTCTGTAGTCTCTGCACAGCTTTCCTGTGATTTGTCTTGATCACAGGGTGGTATCTCTGAGGACCTTTTATTCATGCGTAAGAATTGATCTCTGGTTCAGCTTATGGCAGTTTCCCTCTGTCCATTTCTTTTCACTTGGAGGAACTGTCTAGTCTGTCTGATAATCATCAGGTTATGTCTGAGACCTGTGCTAAACAAACTACAACTTGGGTTTTTGGAGCTTAACTGGTGTGCCCTCCTCTACTCTCCGTCCTTTTCTCTTTCAGTTGTACTGAATTTCATAACATTTTGAATGTTTCCTTCCATCAGAAATCTGTGCAAATATGGGTCCCCGGCGGAAAAATGTGAAACCAAGTTCAGTGAACAGGGAAGGTTCTGAATCTACCAAAGCTGATGAGCCAAAAGATTACATGAACCAACTCTCTCATGAAGTGCTTTGCCACATCTTTAGGTGAGCAGCTCATCAGAAGTCAATTTATTGTTTATTATTATGTAGTTTTCTATTATTTGTCCAATGTTACCTGCATTGATGCTGGTGACACATAATATTCAGAAAGTGTGGCTGTACCACAAGTGAACTGGTAGATAAAAAGGGATGATAAATGTTTTTTTTCAGTTCCAGAGTTCATTTTGATACTTTGAAAATTAATTTATGTGAGTGATGTGAATAGTAGAACAAAAAAGTAATAAATCATTAATTTAATTCTATTCACCACTATATGGACATTGATTTGTTTTAGAACAGAAATACATGGGGGTAGTGCATAGTTGAGATGCTTGTTTTGAAATTTTTGCATCTGCTTCACAGTGTGCAGAAGGAACTGGGATGAGTATTTAACCTTCTTTACAGCAAGGTCCTTCTCCAAGATGTTCTTTCATCTCTGTTATGTCCAAAACATAATGCCTTCCCAGCAAGTTATTTGAAAACAGTAGCTCTCCAAAATATTTGCAAATTGAGCATGTAGAATGTGCTAGAAAATGAAAGTACCTTTAATTAAACCTCACAGCAACTACTGTGGGAAATGGCTTGGTCAGTAGTATTTGGTTTGTATAGATACTAGTATTGAGTATTAGATATCAGGAAGAAATTCTCCCTTGTGAGGCTGGCGAGGCCCTGGCACAGGTTGCCCAAAGAAGCTGTGGCTGCCCCATCCCTGGAAGTGTTCAAGGCCAGGTTGGATGGGGCTTGGAGCAACCTGGTCTAGTGGAAGGTGTCCCTGGCCCATGGCAGGGGGAGTGGAATGAGATGAGTTGTAAGGTCTCTTGCAGCTCAAACTATTCTATAATTCTATGATTTATTAGAAAAAATATTATTTGTATCTTGAATATTCTATATTCAGTGTCCAAAACTGATGAATTATTCTGCATAGCAAAATTTCCTATTTTATATGAATACAGTCTGAAAATTCTATTTTATTGTTATTGTATGTTAGAAATATATGAATTTACGTTGTCAGACTTGGGATGTGCCGTAGTTTGAGAAAAATATCCAAAAGGATCCAGCTTCAGTAAATCAGAGGGGTATTTTTTCCTCTCCCAAAGGTACCTTCCCTTGCAGGATATCATGTGCATGGAATGCCTGTCCCGGAAGCTGAAGGAAGCAGTGACGCTGTACCTGCGCGTGGTGAAGGTTGTGGATCTGTGTGCAGGCCGGTGGTGGGAGTACATGCCCACAGGTGAGAAATGCCCCAAGATTCACTGGCTGCTCTCCTGGCACTTGGAGTGGCATTTATGTATGCAAAGTAAACTTTCAAAAGCAGTAAAAGTACTTGGATGTTTCATCCCTTTTGGCTTATTTGGGTGGCTTCCTTGAGTGCTTGATTTGGAAAGTTTCTGTCACTCTGTGTGTGTAATACAAATATTGGGTATTACTGTAGCAGAAATGGGGATTCTCTGTAGTCATTTGTAAATACAATCTGTGTTTGTCTGATTGTTGTAAGGGAGTTTATCCAAGGGTTATTCCATGAAGAGGCTGTTTGCATGCAGGCAGGAAAAAATACAATGGAATGAGAGAGCAACTCATCTGCCAACACTTAACAATGTAAGAATAAGTTTTGATGTCACACCTTAAGTCATCTTCAGATCGATAAATTTGTCAGTCTAGGTGAACCCTGTGAGTATTAGGATTTCTGTTGGATTTAAATTACACTCCTGAGATTTGTTGGGGAAGAGAGCTAAAATGAGTTCTGAAAGTTAGAGGAGTTACAAATTGTGATTTATTAGGGCTGATATCAGGCAGGTGGTTAGACCTAGCCTAAGATTGGTGTAAATACAGGTAACTAACCTGTTTAGAATCTTTTTAATGATGTTGTCTTGCATTAGAATAAAATAAATCTTTGCTTTAAGAAACCATCTTGTTTCTTTGCGAAATGTGAGCTGCAGTCAATAGTAATGAACTAGTATAACTGAGCCCAGCTAGGGCTTTTGTATCCATGTAGTTGATAAATAGAATTCCATGAAAAATAGAGGCACAAAACCTGACAGTCTGCAGAAGTGCTTCATCTGAGAAGGGATAGAGTATACTTTACCTTGTATTCCACAGAAGAAAATACGTAGCAAGCCTGCAGAATTCAAGGCAGAAGAGTATGTAGCCCATGATTTCTAAAAAGTGGAAGTAAATGACAAGCCATTGCTTCACTGAGTACATCTTTCAACGCCATAGAACTTACACTGCCACATAAAGAGAACAGCGTATTTGGCTTTCCCTTTACAGCCGAGTGTCTGTTGTCACACAAATACCAAATCTGTTGTTGTCATCTTAGGTTTCACTGATTCCAGTTTCCTAACGCTGCTGAGGAAGATGCCAGACATTGAACAACTTTATGGTCTTCATCCCAGGTATCTTGAAAGACGCAGAGTCCGTGGCCATGAAGCTTTCAGCATTCCTGGAGTTTTAGAGGCTTTGCAGGCCTGTCCAAATTTGCTGGTGAGTGGTTGGACTCGAGAGACAACCTCCTTCAGCAGCAGAAATGGTGCATGTTAACAGAGCACAAGAAATGTGATGGGGACTTACTGCTTACAGGGCTTTGTTTTCAGACCTAGCTGTACAGAGGTCTGACCCTATTTGGTAATTAGTACTATTTTTAGTTGCACCAGTGGGAGTCACAGGTGCTCTTAAGTCCAGAAATAAATTAAAACTGATCCCTCTGCTTTTAAAAAGACAAGTCTTGCTAGAAATTAGAAGTGAAATAACACCTCGCATTATGTATAGTGTGTTATGAAGAAGTTTTCATGGTTAAGAGGATGTTGTTGCTTGAACTGGTGTTAGAGCATTTGCTTTGCTTCCTTTTATCCAGGGTGTTGAGACCTCTCATTTAGAGCTGGTGGAAGCTATTTGGACATACATGCCACAAGTTCACATTTTAGGGAAGTTTCGTAATCGTAATGGTGCTTTTCCAATTCCTCCTGAGAACAAGCTGAAAATACCTATAGGAGCTAAAATTCAGACTTTGCACTTAGTAGGTGAGTGTGGTAATGATGAAGCAGTTGGCTTCAACACAGGTGAATTTAAAGGCTTTGAAACTCTGCAAGACTGTAATTCTTTTTAAGAAAGGGACTTTGGGCTGTGGCATCTTTTTGAGATATTAGTTGCTATATATATGATAGCAGGTCCAAAGAGCAAATTCTGAAAAACCGTGTTGACAAACCGAGGTGAGGAATTTGTGTTTAAAGTGTTTACTGCTTTTCTCACATGCCACATAGCAAAGAAAAGAGTTCCTTTTTAAAGCCAGAAATTTGTCGTACAGTTATGGTTTAAAGCTTGTTTAAAATATTTGTTTGTTTTGTTTATGTATTATTAGGGGTGAATGTCCCTGAGATTCCTTGTATTCCAATGCTGAGGCACCTTTATTTGAAGTGGGTGAGACTCACCAAACCACAGCCTTTTAAAGATTTCCTTTGTATCAGCTTACGTGCTTTTGTCATGAGGAACTGTGCTGGTAAGAGGGATTCCTATGTGATGGGGATGTTAGAGCATGTAGGAAATCTGATTCTGTTAAAGCTGCTCAGGCACCAGCTGTAAATGGAAGTCTTGGAATTCAAGATTATGAAAGCAGTTGTTTTATTTGTGGTGTTGGACAGAAGTGTATCCCTGTCCTGTACATTATTTGGTGCTGTGTGGTTCTGTTGACTTCCTGATCTAGTTGGGTATATCAGGATACTTTTTAATTCTTTCATGTGACACATTCAGGGATGGCAAGTGAACAACCTGCTTTCTTTGGCTTTTTCTGTGTAGGGCCCACAAATTCTCTGAAGTATGTTCCCCTGGTGACAGGCCTGGCCTCTGCTCGAAATTTGGAGCACTTAGAACTGGTTCGTGTTCCGTTTCTTGGAGGACTTATCCAGCATGTGGTAGAAGATAGCTGGAGATCAGGTATGAAACTTCTTCTTGCTTATACTTAAACAAAAATAAGTAAATAAATAAAAGTATTAACATCTGTAGGCGTATGAAGCTTAGCTTTTTTGTCTATAGCATATCCTTTCTTAATCTTTATTTCCAAGTTTGGAATGGTTAGCACCATAGTTATGGTGCTAAATATGCTCTTTATTTGGTATTGTTTTTATATTCTACCTGCAATTAACTCTTGACTGATGAGCTGCCTTCCAGTTGCAATTGTTGGTGATTAGAACTAGCAGGATTGGAGGGCAGCTGGGTGCAAATATTGGTTTTATTGATTTGCTAAAAAAGATGTTTTGTTTTCACTTGTTGAGACAACACTGGTGGAAATGTACAAGGCTTAAGGTTGTGCTCCATGACTGAAATGAAATAAGGTTGTTTTTTATTTGCCAGGCGGTTTTAGGAATTTGCACACTATAGTTCTGGGAGCTTGCAAGAATGCACTTGAAGTGGATCTTGGCTACCTCATCATAACTGCTGCACGAAGGTACTGGCCTTCAGATCTCCCTAGGCCCCCCTTCTCCTTTTTCAAAATAGGTGACTTAGTAATGAAGTCCAAGAAGCAGAACAATTGTCAAAAGTTTAAGGAATGTACATTTAAAGTTTATGTAACAGGAGTGTTCTGGGATTAAAATAACTGGATTATGTTATCCCTTTGTATCATAAGACACTGCCTTAAACCTGTATCTGAAAAGTGTGGTGCTGTTGGTCTCACAATGTATTATGTATTAATCATGTATGATACTATATGTTATAAATAATATATATTATATATACAAATACATATGTAACTGTCGAATACTACCATAAAGATACTGCAAATAGCCTCTGAATCCTCCCATAGTTGAAAGAGTTCTTTCATTTTATTATGAGATGTCATCTCCTTGAGTGTTTTCTGTGGCAATTGTGTTTTGGCATGAATTTTAATAGGAACAATACTTAATTACAATTAACAATTCTTAATTACATTCAGGTTGCACGAAGTGCGGATCCAGCCTTCCTTGACCAAAGATGGTGTTTTTTCTGCTTTGAAGATGGCTGAACTGGAATTTCCGCAGTTTGAAACTCTTCATCTAGGATACGTCGATGAGTTTTTACTACAGTGTATGAAATCTTTTTATATACATAAATATTTGACAAACATAGGGATTATGTGAGTTAATGTGTTTTTAATTATGTGCTGAGTGATTAAAAAGAATGTTAATGTTGCCCATATTGAGGCTTCTGATTTCAAATAGCCAAATATGTTTTTCCTCACTTCCTGAAACTCCTTAGTGGGATTGGGGAAGTCTAAGCTTTGCTGAACTGAAGAAATAATCTGATCTATTTTGCAAAATGGGATTAAAATAGGGAGTTAGAACACAATGCTCTAAAAGGCAAATTTACTGCTGTGTTTGCTACTATCTTTTTCTTAGGTAAAATGACGAGTACGGACTTGGTGAGGTACGGCTTGGCTGATGTGGTTGAAAATCCAGGAATTATTACAGATATTGGTATGAAAGCTGTAAATGAAGTTTTTTCTTTCATCAAGTATCTGGTCATTTACAACTGCCCACATCTACATAACCCAAATAATTGGATCACAGGTATTGCACACCTTTGAAATTTTAGAGCTATTACATGAATTACTGTGCTAGTAAACCAGAATTTCTCTGCTCGTAGTACTGCTTGTTCTATTTCTTAGTAAGTACAGTAGATGATGCTTGATTTGGAACCGTAGTGATGCTGGTAA
This sequence comes from Grallaria varia, assembly GCA_013396735.1. Taxonomy (NCBI): domain Eukaryota; kingdom Metazoa; phylum Chordata; class Aves; order Passeriformes; family Formicariidae; genus Grallaria; species Grallaria varia. The sequence continues at coordinate 825,469 of VWZG01010751.1, forward strand.
CAGTCAGAATGGAGATCCAGAGGATGCTACTCTCAAGTCTGAAAGGGGTATAATGAAAAACAAGTGAGATGGGACTCCTTCAGGAAATTCTTCCCTTCTCTCCCGCAGATCATTCGAGGTGGACCCGCCTGGTTGACCTCACCCTGGTGCGATGCCATGCCATAAAGCTGGATTCTTTTAGTCAGTTCATCGAGTTATTGCCAAGCTTAGAATTCATTTCTCTGGACCAGATGTTTAGAGAACCTCCTAAGGTGAGTTTCAAAGAATAGTTTTGCTTTTTACTCTTGCCAGCTCATTGGAGATAGTGTGTTCCAGCTGTTATGAATTCTTTTAAAAGCTGTAATTAATTAAATAGATTGGTAATAATAGCAGCAGCAAACCAGAGTAATTTATCATGATAGGCTGGGGAGAATGATGCAGCTTCTTGCAAATGGGAGCAGTGGTAGGGTATGATCTTGTATGAATATGTGACCAGAAAATAAGACTCACTTTGATTCTGCTGAAGTCTGTGCTGGTACTTCATTTTGCAGCTGCTTTTTATACATTTTTTTCACACTTAAGGATCTGTTTACAATGCTAAGAGGTTTTTATGATTTTGTAGTGGGTGAAATGAAGGTACTTTTCCACCCTTGGAGTGGTTTCAAAGCTTAAGAATTTTATTTCTTCATGTTGTCCCCTCCTACAATGTAACACAAATCTTTGTTAAGCTGCTGTATTGCTGTGAGAACTGCCTACGTAAAAAACTGCTTTATTTGGTCATTAATTCTATCTTGAGGCTGCTGTGTTCTGGTAAGACTGTATATATAATCCACTGTTTCTATTTATATAATATAATCCCATAGCAAATGGAATACAATTCAATAAAGTAAAATCAAGTGCTTTGTGGAGTTCCCTTTCATTAGGAATTTGAGTGTAAGTTTGCTGGATTACTAACCTGAAGATGGACCTCTGCAATGCATGAGGAAGTACGAGGGACAGTCTCTCTGTTGTTGTTGTGCTATCCCAGACATTACCAACAGAATGCTTTTTCTGTTGGCATTAGGGAATGTTGTTGGGATAATCTATCCATGTGTTCAAATCTTAATACCTGCTCTTTGTTCTCAGGGTTGTGCTCGTGTAGGCCTAAGTGCAGGCACAGGAATTGGGGTCTCCTCTGCCCTAGTCAGCAATCAGAACTCTAACAATGACAATGACAACAACAATAACCACCAGAATAACAATAACCCCAACATCCACCACAACAATCACCAACACCCAAATGACCAGAATGAGGAGAATGAGCTGCGGCAAGATGGTCAAGCTGAGGAGCAGCAGATTGCAGCTGAGGGTATCTTTGTGAACTTGTGTAGAGAGTGACTTTATTTACAATGACATACATAGGGTCCTAGACAAGATATATATGAAAAGCTTGTGGCTCTCTCATTTCCTAGTATGTAGCTTTAATCTTTCCTGAGGGCTCACTGCATGTGTTTGATACCTAGGTGATAAAAGCTGTCATTGAGTAGTGTCTGACAGCTGTTATAGGCACATTACAATGCAGTGATGTGTGTCAGTACAGGTGTTAGCAAGGGAGAGTCTGTGTGATATCCTCTGTAGAAGTGCCAAGTGTTTTCTAGACTCCTCTGGTCAGAGCTGGGACAACATCACAGTGTCGGCTGGTACAGTTTTAATATTTCCCAGCAAAGGCAAAAGTCATTGGAGGCAATGAATACGCAAATCCTGGTTATGCAGCTCACTGTGGTAGAACAAGATTTTTGAGGGGCAGTGGAAAATTTGGGTAAACTAAACACCAAAGTTTAGGTTGGGGCTTTGACTAAAGAGATGTAGAACAAATACGTGAAAGGCTTTATGCAATCCAGAGACTCTCCAAAGGATTCAAGGCAGCTGTTACTTGTTTCTTGATGACTCTGGATCTCTGTGGGTGCTTGTGGGTTCTGTTTGTTCTGTTTCCTATCTGTGACCTCATCTTCATCTTTTCAGCACTGAATGAGATGGAGGAGGTGGCACAGGAAGAAGGGTTGGCTGCTGGGCAGGGCCAGAATGAGCTCCCGGCTCACAGCCAGGCTGTTGTTCCTATGGAGGTGGATGAAGAGCAAGCAGGTAACACTGGCTTTAGAAAGAAAGGACCTTTTGGTGTATCCTTCTCCAGGGGTTAAATTTTTCAATATAAGTTTGGTTCTGCATGTTTTTCTTTAGCTTGTGCTAGCACATCTTATTTCTGTGAAGAAAGTAAGGTTTAAAGTCTGTTTTACAGTCCAGAGTTCTTTTTGCATATGAAGTGAAATACCTTAAAGTCTAATTTCTGTGCTCAGTATTATAAGAGTCAGAAGGTCTGTCTTGTGCCTCTGGTCTTCATGGCCTTACTTCTTTCACTGCAGCACATGGATTCCTTTTTGCTTTTTTTCCAAGCCAGGACAGCTTGTTCCAGTGTTAATTTTGTTTTGTGTTAGTGACACGGGGTAGTCTTGATTTCTTTTATAGCCGCTATTTGCTGGACAGTGTAATTTTCTACTGACTGTGCCAACAACATGAAGTAACATCCATGTGTGCTGGATCTGTTCTGTCTGTTTTTCAAGATTTAGAAGGATAAAGGCCAGTGTTATGGCCATCGTTTCTGTCTTTGTGGTGGAGGTTGTATATGTAATACACATATATGTATATCATCATCATCATATGTATATAATACGTAGTTTACTTGGACAGTTGTGGAAGATCCTTTAAGCTATTCTGAAGCAGAGAAACATTACAGAAAACCTGTGTTTTGTCTTCCGTTGTGACACTCTTACCCTTCCAAACTAGAATGCTTTAGTGCTGAAATGCTCTTCTTCTATTTAGATTTTAATGGGGCAGCCACTGAATGGGGGGCTAAATTGAAATAAATTAATTTCTTAACATTTTTTCAAGTATTTCTAGAAGTTCTTCAGCTCTTTAATCCATGTTTGGTATTTTTACTTGAAGTGTTGGTATTCTGCTTTTCAGGACCAAGTGGCATCCAACCTGTTGTAAAAGCAACACCTATTACTATCCATGATTCAGACAGTGAAGATGAGGAGGAAAACATGGGGACTTCAAGAGCCTGCATCTCCAACAGCATTGCACAGAATTACTCAGATGGAGAAGAGAAAAGCAGAGATCCAGTGGAAACTCGAGAACCTTCAGGTGTGGAACAGGCGGGTTCCTGGGCACTCTTAAGCAACATTTATTCTTAAGCTTCTGTCTTTCTGTTTTGTTCTGTTTTATTTCTGGCTTTGTTACAAATCTAGAATAAAGGTGTAAGGAGATACTTCTCTGAGCTCCAGTCACAGATACTGTGTGGAAACAAAGAAATAGTGATGCTGGATTTATCAGAAACCTGTAGCTCCTCTTTGGGATTTCCAAGTGGCCAGCATTTGTCATGACTATGAAGCCAAATTTGCTGTGTTGTCTGATGAAGTACATAAGCCATAAGGAATATTTAGCTAAGCAGTTAACAGAAAAATGTAGCATTGTGAAGGACTGAGAAATACTGATTTAATTTCTGCAAAGCCTAGGACTTATCAAAGCAGTGTTGGATCAAGTATTTTCCTGCTGTAACTGGCATACTCACTGAACATCAGTCCCTCTCCCATTTAGTACATTTCAGCAAGACTGGCAGTTCCAGCTTGGGAGTCTGTAGAATTCTGTGCCTGTAGTGTGAATGTCAGTTCTTGTTGGAGGGTTGAAATAACCTGTGTTTGGACAGAGTTTGCATAGACTTTTGTATGGCAAATAATGGGGATTTGGGGCTTGGGTTAGTGTAATTAGAGGAGAGGATTAAGACAGTAGGTGTTTAGGAAGAATTTCTTCACTGAGACAGTTGTCAGGCATTGGAAGGGACTGCCCAGGGGGGTGGTGGGGTCCCCATCCCTGCAGGTGTTCAAGGAATGTCTGGATGTGGCACTCAGTGCTCTTGTTTAATTCACAAGGTGGTGATGGGTCACAGGTTGGTCTTCATGCTCTTGGAGGTTTTTTCCAACCTAAATGATTCTATGATTAAGTTCCTGTTATGATTTGTACTCTGCTTGGTATGGCTTTGTATTCATCTGTGAACTGAGTCTTCTGTTACCTACTGACAGCTCTCTCCATACCCAGGAGGGGGAGCTGAGGATTGCTGCTGAAAGCATGAACCTTATTACTGTCTCTGATACTATTTGATTCATCAGATGTATTCCTCCTATTTAAGAAAACAAAAGCCTATTTAGATTAGATACTAGAAAACAATTCTTCCCTGTGATGGTGGTGAGGCCCTGGCAGAGGTTTCCCAGAGAAGCTGTGGCTGCTCCATCCCTGGAAGTGTTCAGGGCCTTATTGAATGGGGCTTGGAACATCCTGGTCTAGTGGAAGGTGTCCCTGCCTGTGGATCGGGGATTGGAAATAGGTGATCTTTAAGGTTCCTTAGAGTCATTCTGTAATTCTATTATTAGTCTGTCTTTCGTATTTTTGTGCTTTGGCCTATTTAAACAGTGAGCTGCTCTGTGACAATGTGAGCCTCTCTGGTGGATTTTTATCTCATTTACTGACAAACACCTCAGCACATCACTACAAAAATAGCTGCAGGACATTACCAAAACTCAGAAACTGCTAGAAATATTAATAATTCCTGTAACACAGCATAGTCCTGATGAGACTTGTCACTGGCCTCTAGGCTGCCTTCTGTTTTAAGTAGTCTTTAACAGAATAGCACTCAGCATTTATTTAAGCTGTGTTTTAAGTTGTCTCATTGTTCTCCCTTCCTTGACTCTCACAGTGAGTGGTAAAGGCAAGGCACCTCTGCGGAAGAGATGCAATGCCAGCCAAGGGGGCCAGACGAAGCAGTTCCACACGGAGGAAAGCAGCTGTGAAAAAGGCTGTCAAGTAACCAGTGAGCAGATTAAAGCAGACATGAAAGCAGCAAGCGACATGCCTGAAAGGAACAAAAGCAAAGATCCTTATGCAAGCTGCAATAACGCTACAGGATCAACGGGAACATCCAGCTCCTGCAGTGCTGCTTCTCCTAGCCCTGACTGTGCACAGACAGCTCATAGCCACTGTGCTGGCACCAGCCCAGCAGCTGGAGAGGAATCCAGGCAGTGTGTCTGCTCGCCATGTAAACGGGAAGGTTCTAGTGAGAGAGAGACTGAGGAGAGCTCTGTTTGTTCCAGGTGTTCCTCCTACAAGCCTCAGGACACACAGCAGAGGACTAGTGGGGGTTGTGATGGGGAATGTCCATCCACAAGTGGAGCCTGCAGGAATGGACCAAGCAGCGCTGGGGCAGATTTTGCACTTAGGACACGGCCAAACTGTGGGGCTGCGGGAGAGACAGGGGAGGAGAGGACTAGTGGGAGTACCAGTGAGGCTGCCCCTGAGGAGGAGAGCACGGGCACACAGCCAAGGAGCTGTGAGCTGGAGTACAAGGAAGAGTATCCTCGCCGACCACTAACCAGAGCGAGGAGCAAGCTGTCCCACGTCCCTCTGGTGTCGGAGCCAGGTATGACTTACACACAGATAGTAATGTCTGAGTAAGATGCAGTGCTGCCATGAGACAGTGCTGAGCAACTGCAACACCCACGGGTAGTGCTGATGTTAAAGATTATGTTTATTAGTTAATAATTTAAACCCAAGTGGCTTGTCAAAGGTTCAGAATATTGATAGAACAGAAATGTCTGACTGCCATAACTAGGTAAAATAAGAGATTTCTCTGGAAGTGCCAGTGACTTTTTTCTTCTTGCAAGTCTTTCTGTATGTGTTAACCATACATTCTAAACAGTATTTGATTTACTCATTTGAAAAGCAGTTGCAACTTCTTTTGGTAGCTCTGTCTTCCTGTGAAGGCTGTTATTCATTGAAACATAAGACTGTCTACCTCACTAAAATCCTCCCTTCAAATGGAAGAAGACAGCAGGTACAGTTACATCTTGACAAGAAGGCAAAGGTACTTTATCAACCCATAATTATAATTGAGCCAAGCATATTGGACCTACGTATTGGGTTCCGCTTCCAAGTGTATGAGACGTAGTGATCAAACTTGTTGAAAGTAGGCCTTTTGTTAAATGCTTCACATTATTGGTTTGTACATTTTACGTAAAACAAAAATCCTGAAGGGCTGGAACAAAGGGAGAAGTGTTGTGAGAAAAGAATAGATGTGAGAAGGGAACTTGCTGTTTCTTTCAAATATACTTGGTTTCCAAAATAATCATCTCAGTCTGGCACCACCTCATATATCCAGGATTCTTTGTTAAGAATATCTGACAAGTAAAATGAAACTGAAAAATCTGTGTGTTGGAGATAGGAAAGATTCATAACAAATTTGTACCTCTGTTAACATGGGATGATTCAAACACTGTATGTCCTGGTGTTTTTCCAGTTTATCTTAATGTTCCCAAGTGTTAACAAAACCTAAATCACCTGGGATGTTGTTCTGTAGCTAGACACATCTCAGATTGAAGAGATGATCTTGCTATTAAATGTAAAATGTCTGTTTTCTACCTTGCTCCACTATGAGTAATAATTAATCCACAAAAATCAAAAGAAAGTATTTCCTCTCTATCATCAGCCTTTACCAGTGCATGAAGTGAAGTCAGTCAGATCTAAGTATTAAATTAGGGTATCTTTCTGAAAGTATCTCTCTTTTCATGTTTCATTTGTTAGTCAGGAAAAAGATCTGTTCTGCTTGTGCAGAAAAAATGTCTTAGTATTCCCTACATTTAGCATATGTAAGAAGAATTGCTTTCCTAGCTCCACACAATTATGTGTATGTCTTTATGCACTTTTCCTCTTTGAAGCATCAGGTATTAGCTGATGCCTGAGACAGAGTATGAGACTTGATATGTCAATTTTTATCTTTTAAGTCTGTGTTTAACACTTAGGACAGTGAGGCTGCTTCTGCCTGGCTGTGACAGGGCTTTTCTTTACTAGGACAGAACATACAACTCCTTCGAGTATAACCAGAAAACATTTTGTTGCACAGTTGGACATGTTTTTTCCATAAATGGTCTAAAAATGTGCCTTGAATATGACAGCTTTCTATTATTCTTCCATCAAGGGTATTGTGGTTTTCAGCTTCTGTAACAAACCGTGTTTAATAGTGGAAGTATTTTTTCCTTTCTCTTAAATCATTTACTCAGACTAAACAATGCTTTAAGACAAATATTAAAACCTGTGACATTTTAAAAGCGTTATCACCACAGATTAACTGGCTAAAGGATGACTCGTGTAATTGTGATTCTTACTTTAGTCAAAATGTAAGCCACACTTGTAATGTGGTTTGTTTTTTTTAAACTTGTTTTAGTTTGTAGTGAAGGAAGCTTTTCACACTTTGAACTGCATGTTACGTTAAACCTTCTGTAAAGATTTCTTGGCCCCGGGCTGCATCTGAAACAATTCTACACCGAATTGGAATGTTTTTCCTAGAATCAGGCTAGGAAGTATTTCACTGTCTGAACATACTCCAGGAACTGTCAGAAAGTTCCCTGGGGATGATGTTTCACAGGTGGCACAAGTTGAGTACTTAATATTCTATCATTCAACCTGATCCCCTAAGCCAGTAGCCAGAATTCTGGCCTGCTGGATGCCGCATAATAGCTTACTTGTATTGATGGAATTTTATGAGGAGTAGAAAAAGAGATATTTTTTAATGTTTAGCATGATGTATGTGAAGGTGCCTTTCCAAGTTGTCCAGAAAAGCTGTGGCTGCCCCATCTCTGGAGGTGTTAAGGGGCAGGTTGGATGAGGCTTGGAGCAGCCTGGTCTAGTGGAAGGTATCCCTGCCCATAGCAGAGGAATGGAATGAGATGAGCTTTTAAGTTTCCTTCCGACCCAAACCATTCCATGTTTCTATGAGTAGTTTGTATATAGACTTTAATATTTTGCACATCTCTCTTGACTAGGAATCTTTGTGGACGTGCCATAATGTTTTTACAAAAAAATCAAAGGAAGCTTACTTTTAGTAAAATAATTTCCCATTTTCATCTATTAATCACAGAAAATTAATTCTAGGGCTTTTTTTTTCTCTTACTGTTGGAAGAAATGGCGGTGGTCATTTCTTTTCAGACTCGTACTTTAATCAAGCAGGAATTTGATGTCATTGGTGCATGAAATGGAGTAAGAAGCAGCTTGGGAACACTAAGTATTTTACATCTGGGCATCTTTTGCAGTATTAGGAAAAACTTAGTGACAGTTACAGAAAGCAGACTTTCAAGTAGTTTGAGATTATTTCTACTATTTAAACATTAAAGATATCTTTCTGTTTGTCAAGGATGTTCTGTTTGCTGCAGAGAATCAAGTGTAACCTAATAATTCATCTTCTTTTCTTGGCTCCAGAACTTTCAGTGATGTTGAACTTGTAGGTTCAGCATTCCTATGTTTTCATCTGAAAACATCCCACCTCCCTGCCCCAAGTTATTTACTGTGAATGATTCTGAGCACAAACCTGAAAGTGGGGTTTGTGCAGGAAGGTACAAAGTTGTTTTCAAGCCACACGGGTGTTTTGATCTGTAAGGAATGTATATTCTGGTTGTCCAGGGAATGCCTTGATTGTTATCCTGAAATGTAACAGAGGAAAGATTTTTCCATATTTTTGTTTCCAGAAGTAGCCAAGCCAAAGCCACGGCAAACCACAAAGCGGAAAAGGACAGCTGACAAGTCCACAAGTACAAGTGACCCAGTTATTGAAGATGATCATGTTCAAGTAAGGTCTTTTTCTTCACTTCCTACAGATTTCTGAGCTGTAGCTGATAAATCACCAGTAGCCTAGTCTCTTAATTCCAAAAACCTGTTGTGAACTGAAGCTGTATTATATTGATTAGTATCCAGTTAATATCCTTCTGTATCTGGCAGTATCTTTTAAAATTCGTTTGTTGTTGTTTTTTTTTTTATTTTTAACCCAGTCATACATTCTTTTCTTCTTCCTTTTTTTTTTTTTAATTTTCACCAGGTACTGACTTTGAAATCCAAAAACCTTGTAGGAATCACATTGACCAATTGTGGAATAACAGATTTGGTACTGAAAGACTGCCCCAAAATGATGTTCATACATGGTATGTAGTTCATGTTGTACGTGTCTCCTCCATGTGGCATTATTAGAAGTTCCTGAAACAATTAAAGTCAGTCCACTGCTTATTTTGTGTTCATCAGTGACATTACTGCTTGTCAGGCTGATGCTTAGGACACCAAATATTGCTGCTTCTCTGTCTGAATGCCTTTCCTTATAACAGGTTTAATGAAGATTAATATCTGAAAATCAACAGATGAAATTATCTGACAATTAGGAAGATGAGATGTTTATTGGAGAGTGATAATACAATAATTGGAAGTTGATGAAATGAGTTTCAGAGTAGCTTGTTTTTTTCTCTCATTTCTTCATGCTTCCATAGATTATTTAGCTGACATGATGATACTTTCCTCCTTGACATGATAAAAATCTGTTTTCAGTTATGGCGTGGAGGTTGCATTACATTCACATGCCAGGGTATGTGACTGGTCCTCTATTGAACTGTTGGATCATTTACTGTTTTCTGCAACATCTACACTTAATAAGACCTTTTCTTCTGACATGAGGTATATCTACTTAGCAGAGAATAAAGAAACTACGTCCTTATTGCAGAATACTTCTCAGAACATACATTGATTTTTGAACTAAATTTTGGTTAAATGAGCAGTGTTGCTAGAAAGGAAATAGCTTTATTTTCCATTGTCTGGCTTCACAATACTTTTTATTTGATCTGATTTTGAGGTCAGTAGTTTTCAGTTGTGGCAGTCCACAGGCCATTTCAGGAGGCTTTGTGAAAGGAAACGAAAGGAGGAAAAGGTTATTGTTAGAAGAAATTTGACATGGCCTTTTAAAAGGATCCTTCTTACAAGTTCTAAATTAAAAGTTTGATCATAATGTGGAAGAAACGAACAGCTGGTGTATTTCTCTGAAAAACTTAATTTGCCAACTTAGCTTCAGTTATTCTGTGGTACTTACATTGCTTGTTTGCCTTCTTTTGAAACTCTCAGCCTTGAAAATCTTTGGCAGGAGGGTCCTAAGGTCTTTTCAATATTGTTTCTTTTAATAATTTTGTTTGCTCTTTTATAGCTACAAGATGCCGTGTATTGAAACACTTAAAAGTAGAAAATGCACCGGTTGTCAATCGGTTTGACTATGCCCAGTGCAAGAAGTTAAACATCGATCAGGTTCTGGATCAGATTCTCAGGATGCCACCAGAAAGAAACAGGATCATTTACCTTCGTCCAATGCAGCAGGTACACAACTAAATTAGATTTCATTGTGAACAGACCTGAAGTTTTGCCTGTGATTTTCAGTTGATGCAAGAAATGTAAATGTTATAGTAACACAACTCTGAGAAACTTACTGATTAAAGATTAGCCCATCCAAGCTTTCATTGCAGAATCTGGAACTTGGATGGTACTGAGTGTTAAGACTTAATCTTACCATCTCCAGTATTTTTTGCATTAGAAGGTACTGTAAAATATTGTGATGCATTGAGTTAATTTCAAACTGAGTAACTAAAAGAAACTGTAAGAACTGAAAGGAACTTAGTTTGTACCTATATATATAAGCAGGAGCATGACGTAGGCACAAGTCTCTGAAATCAGATTCAGTAACAGCAGTTAGAGTTTGGAATAGACAGCTGTGCTGAAGGCAGCGTCCTCTTGTGGCGCTAAACAGTGTTGCAAGGCAGTTGTGGTACTGGGAGCTGTAAGCACTGAAATATTGTTTAAGTCATTTCACAAATATTTAAGAGGGTTTTATTTAAGATCTGGAAAGTGGGAGTTTTTCAACTTCATCACGCTAACCAGAGCATTCAGTACTGTACTGTGGTGCTGTTTCTCTCCTGCTTTTTCTGCCTTGGTTTGCCAATGAGGGAAGGCAGATCGGGCATAAAAGCCAGCTTTTCTTTGAAACCAAGTGTCTTGCTTCAAGTCTTAGAGGACAGTGCTAAAACTATGAAGGGGAACAAAAACCCAAAACCAAACCACCAATCCCCTCCTGCTAAGCTGGAGACAAATTCTGAGAGGTGAATGTAGTATCATTATGTAATTTTATGGAGTTTAATATTTACATATTTGAGTTGTGAAACACATCAGGAAATATACATTTCCTATCCTTTTCTACTGTTCAAGAAGATTCATTGTCAAAGCCGCACTAGGAAAGTTTTAGTCATGTATTTATGTATGTTGTTAAAATTTGGTTTTTTTAGGCACATTTCCCCACAGTTTGGAGGATTTGGTGGATATCTGTCTGCTCTTGACTCTAAAATCATATCTCTTTGTTTCTGTTGGTCACAAGTCTTTGTTTGCTGGTTTTCCCAGGTAGACACATTGACCCTGGAGCAGAAGATCTTTAGTGGCCCTTATCCCTACCACATCTGCATCATTCATGAGTTCAGTAACCCCCCCAATGTCCGCAACAAGGTGCGAGTTCGGAGCTGGATGGACACAATAGCAAATATCAACCAGTGAGTACTTGCCCTTCAGTGACTGTGCAGAAAAGGTGTTCACTGCTCGTTGAGCAGCTGCAGCTTCAGTCAGACCTGCTGGATTCTGTCAGCCAAATCAAAGAAAAAAGGTTTGATGACTAGTGAAAGTTGAATTCTAGATGATACAGTGTAGAATTTCAGTGTCAAGATGCATCTAATACAGAACACAGACTATAAACCTCCTCATGTGGAAAATACTGTAAAATCTCCAGCAATAATCATATAATTCATCTAGCAATAATGCAGTTGTACATTAAAGTAGTTGGGGTGGCTGAGAAATATCTTCAAATCTGAAATCAAGTTACTTTTAAAAGAGTGATCTGCTCCAAGAAATAGTATTAATTTCTGCGGAAGGTGATGTTCAATCAGTATCAGCTCCTTAGAATTCCCAGCAGTGGGAATTGGATAGGGTGGCTTTAATCCAGCTGTTTCTGTTGTGCTGACTTTTCACTAAAACTACGAAGAGAGCAAATTTACTTTTGAAGTTTGGTTTAATTGCAGTTGTGCTGGATTGTTCCTCATAGATAAAGGTGTGCTCAAAGGTATCTTTGCTGTTTTCTTACCCAAACTGTACTTGTTGGCTGTGGTTGCTTTCCAAAGTGAAGGGATTGATACTGAGTCGGTGTGAGGGTCTCAGAAAAGTGTTTTGATGGATTCAGGCTCATTAAAGTAAAAGTTGTGTAATAGGATTTCCCATTTGGTTTTCCTCCCTCCCACCTTCCCATTTCCTATCACTCCGGGCTATAATCTCTTCCTCCTTCTCTCTAGAGAGCTTATTAAATACGAGTTCTTCCCTGAAGCTACACGAACTGAAGAAGACTTGAAGAAATACACTAAGTACCCTTGGGGACGAGATATTTACACTCTAGAAGGTGAGTGTTTATAGAGAGCTGAAAGCTGACACCAGTCTCTTGTTGAGAGAGGTAGCTTTGCATCATTACAAGTGACATGGATTAATAATTCTTGTGAGGAAAGTGGAGGGACTTTGGCCACAGTGGGGGAATGAAGCGAGGAAGTGCTTTTCCTGCATTAGAGTGACCAGCCTATGTGATAATCAAGTTTACTTGATGAATAATGATTATGCTGCAGGAGTGACATTGTCCTCTTTGTATTCTCATCCTGTCTGTCTTTAGGCATTGTGGATGGTGCTCCTTATTCCATGATTACTGACTTCCCGTGGCTGAGGTCCTTGAGAACAGCAGAGCCCAACAGCTATGCCAGATATGACTTTGAGGATGATGAAAGAAGTGCGTAATCTGGTTTGATGGGTTCAGATAACGTGTTGCTTGTCCCAAGCTGACAATGCATTCCTTTATTTTTCAGTTTTTCTTGAGCTGTTTTTGGTAGACTGTGCTGGGAGCTGGATGAGCCCAGCAGAGGAGAATGCTGTAGTACTACAGCAGTGCAGTGACCAGCTGGGGACCCCTAATGTTGACAAAGTCAGAGCCAGTCTGATGTTCAGCCTGAAAGTGTGATGGGTTTGTCACATCTGGGTGCGTTTAAAACCAACACAAAACTAACTCGGTGGTGTGTAGTCCCAGCAGTTCATGTTCTGTGGAGTTTATTGGCATTACTGCTAAAAGCTCAGCTGAACTGCTGCCTCTGGCTTTGCTTTATGAGGGTTGTTAAGGCAGGCTGAAGAAAGTCTAGCAGAGAGAGGTGAGAAAACTCAGAAACTTGGGATAACAGAGGAAAGAGGTGGACTTGAAAACTCTGGAACAGGTGATGTGGGTTAGTGTTTATTATAGATACGCCTCTTTCTATTTAGGAGCTTGTCTTGTCGAATATTACAGTAGGCAGTTCCTAGGGCTCAACTGAATACACCTTGCTTGGTAACAGAGAAAAACATGTTCCTCCACTACTTAATTAGGAACATCTTGGAATCTCCTTCATTAGACGTATCTTTAATTGACATTGTTTTGGATATTCTTATCTAGCTCCGTTTCAAGAGCATGAATCTCAAGAGGATGAGATTTTTTTTTTCTGCTGTACTTTTCTCTGGTTTTATTTTTTCAATTTTATTTTAGACTGATTCATAGGCTTAATGCTTGTAATTCAGTATGCAGGCTGAATTACAAAAAAAAAAAAGTATTTGATTTAAAAGAGTAATTAGATTAAACATGATGTTAAAGCCCTAAAAATAAAGACAAGACTTTTGCTTTATCCTTAATTGCTCTTGTTTATAAAATATTTAAGTGATCACTGGAACAGACAACCTGGAAGTATGTCGGAGGGGCCTCAGGGAAGGGTTTGTGTTGCTCTGGGATTCCCTTCACTCACAGACATATGGAGTTGACATATATTAAATAAATATTGTAGCTGTTGAAAGGTTTTAATATAAGGAAGGCAGAATACCTCTTCTTCTTAGATAATACTCCTTAAATGTGGTTCCTCAATGGAAAATCTTGGTTTGCTTTGCTTTCCAAGACTTAATGCGAAGCAGATTGCGAATTTCGTTCTAGGAAGCATTCCAGCTTTTATTCTTGTGTGCCTTCCCAGCTACCATCTATGCCCCCCGGAGGAAGGGCCAGTTGTCTGCAGACATCTGCATGGAGACCATCGGGGAGGAGATCTCGGAGCTGCGGCAGATGAAGAAAGGCGTCTTCCAGCGTGTCGTGGCCATTTTCATCCACTACTGCGACGTCAACGGGGAGCCCGTGGAGGACGACTACATCTGAGGGGTGCTCCCTCAGTTCCAATTGGTACTGCTGGCCAAGAAAGCAGGTGGATCCTTTCCGAATGCAAAGCATTTTCTTGAAACACATACTTTGCAGTTGCTCTTCACTCATTTTGGAAAAAGATTATGTAGTTAAATGTATAATGAAAAGTAAAAATTGTATACTAAGATTTGTACATAGAGGAAACAAAAGAAAAAAAAAACTTCCTAATACTGAGACTTTATTTCATATGTTTATACAATTTAATTTAAATTTCATTTTAATGAAGGCCAATAATTAGGAACAGGGAAGAATATTTGAACTTTTCAGCCCACACAATTCATAGCAGTATTTTTTTTCCTTATAAACAAGATTCCATTTGCTGTGTTCAAAAGAGTCATCAGAGTCTCTTTTAATCTGTGCCTTTTTCTTGAGCATTTAAGATTCCAGTCTGAGTAAACCTGTTGAGCACAATCTTTGTGTCTTGTGTGCATTTTTCAAAGGGACAGAATATTCTACAGCTGTTGCAAAGAAGGCCAGAAGCAGGAAAAAACGTAGCAAAGTTGGTGATCTGTGGTAGTTTCTAGAATTATCAAATACATTTTTGGGGAAAGGAAAACCCCCTATTTAGCACCTTGAAAACAGAAGATGTGTTCTAAAGCATTTTGTACTGTTAGTTTTCATTTTATTAGTGTATTTGACTCTGTACTATGAAAAGTAAGTTGCTAATTGTTGGTTCCGCTCTCTTTAACATAAATCTGCACATACTAGCTGGCTGTAAGCTGAATTTTCCCTTCAGGCAGGCAGAAAAAGGGATGTGTAATTGCTTGGTTACAGCTGTTATCAGCACAGGATCCATCTGACACAACCAGTGAGCTCTCGAGGTGGGTTGTGGTCACTCATGAATGCGGATTTTCCATATGGTCAGTAAAAAACTGCTGCTATTTGCCCCTGATTGTGTGTTTGTTGTGTATTGAAAATGCTTCTGGTTCCCACGGTCCCACAGGTGTTTTCTCTCTATGTCCAGAATTTGCTGCGAGTCCAGGTATAAAAATGCACAAATTAGTCTTGAACTAGCTGGGTTGTGCTGTCAGCAATATGTCCAGGGGATGGGAGACCTCTGAAAGGCCAGTTTGCTTCCCTGTTCAAATGTCTCCTTGAAGCCCCAGTTGTGGCTAAACAAAGGCAGCTCAGCTCTGCCAGGCCATCAACTCTGGCCTGATCTCTCATCCTTTTTTCTTTCTTTTTTTTTTTTTTTTAAAGTTGCAGAGTTAGCAGCCTAAAAAAATGACACTTCGTTGACTTCCTATGGTAAAAGCCCTAGAGCAGATTGCTTTATACCATTATACAATTTTGCACATCGTAATGATTGTGATTCTCTGAACCTTGCTGTAAATGTGACTAATGGGGATTTTTGTGACATTTAGCTCTGTAGGATTGAAGAGGCAAAAAAGTGCTCAACACAGCAAAACCAGTGTTGGTTTTCTCTGTCCCTCTGTGGAAGTTCTTGAGGTAATGTGGAACTTTAAATATATGGCCTAAGAGGAAGAGAATTGTGCCTTACAGGAGCAGCAGAAGATTTGGGATGGTAGCATTTTCTCACACCTGCTCACTAACTGGAGGTGGAGCACTAAATACCAGATAATGATGTGAATGTTGTTAAATTTGCTTTAATGCAGGATCAAAGTTAATGGTTTAGTTATAGCATATTTAACCATAGATAATATATTTAATGATATTCAGACAAATTATTGTGACCCTTTCTAGGAGTGTTTCAAGTAATCTGAGTCATCGATTCAGTCATGTTTACCATTTTAATACAGGAAAATGTTACAGAGTTTGTAGAGTATTGCACCAGATCTCCATCTGGTACCTCTTTACTTCAGGATTTTGAAGAAGTAATTATACAAATAATATGTTTATTTATATTCAATATTTCTGTATGCAATTGAACCTTGCAGTAGTTTTAACCTCTTAAACATTACTCCCATTTTACACATTGTGATGATGTAGTGACTTAATTCTGTGTCCTGAGAGCTGTGGGGGATTGAGGATCTGGGATCTGGCCAGGGAACCTGTTCTCTTCAGTAACTTCAGTATCTGAAATTAAGGAAAGGAGCAAAGAAGAGGAAAATAATTATTTTCCTTCTCAACCTTTGTTAGTTAAATATAAAAATAATTATTACTAGGACCTGAATGGATATAATTTGAGCAGGAGTTGTTGGACAGACTATAATTTGCTCACCACTTTGGTGTTGTCCTGGGGGTGGGCATATCCTCAGGGCTCTGCCAGCATCCTGTGAAATGGTGCCCCAGGGTAAGGGTTGGAATTGTCTTCAATTGTTTTCTGCCCAGAAGAACACAGTGACAGTTGCCATTTGGGTTTCTGGTTGGTCCTTCTGTGGATCCTGCACCAGGAGCTGGCACTGACATCAGCCTCAGTTTGCTGGTGGGGGTGTGGGTGTTTGAGTGTTTTCTTTGGTAGGTCCTTACAGAATCATAAAATAGTTTGGGTTGGAAGGGACCTTAAAGATCATCCTGTTTCACCCCCTGCCATGGGCAGGGACACCTTCCACCAGACCAGGGTGCTCCAAGCCCCATCCAACCTGATCTTAAACACTTCCAGGGATGGTGTGGCCACAGCTTCTCAGGACAACCTGTGCCAAGGCCTCACCACCCTCACAGGGCATCATTGCTTCCTAATATCTAATCTAAACCTCCTCCTTCAGTGTGAACCATTCCCCATTGTCCTGTCACTCCAGTTCCTGATGTGGAGTCCCTTTTCAGCTTCCCTGTAGTCCCTTCAGATACTGGAAGGGGCTCTGAGGTCTGTACACAACCGTCTCCAGGCTGAACAGCCCTGAGTCTCTCAGCCTGTCTCCAGAGGGGAGGTGCTTCAGTCCCCTTTTGAACTTGGTGGCCTCCTCTGCACTTCTTGATTTTACCAACTGCAGGGGCTTAGCTATATCAGAGAACTGTCAGCAAAGAGCTGCTTGTCTCGCGTTTTTCCATGGCACTCCATCATTTCCCACGCGGGAAATGCATCCTGCATCCTCTCTGTGCAGGGCTGGGACACTCGGATTTGATTTTTTCTGCTACTTCTCCCGTCTCATCCCTCCGGAGGGAGCCGCACAGGGATGCGGGGTCCGGCTGGGCGCGGGTCCCCCAGCGGGCGGCAGAGGGCGCTCCGGGGCCGGGGACCTGGGGACACCTGGGGGGACAAAGGTGGTCCCGACACACCCACCAGGCTGTGCCTGACACCCCCAGCTCAGGGTACCAGGGACACCGGGGGACAAAGGTGGTCCCGACACACCCACCAGGCTGTGCCTGACACCCCCAGCTCAGGGTACCAGGGACACCGGGGGACAAAGGTGGTCCCGACACACCCATCTGGCTGTGCCTGATCCGCCCACCCCGACTCAAATTCAGCATCCTGCAAGGTGGGTTCATGTGCAAAGGCTCTTCCAGAAACAATTCCCATATAACATGATGTCCCTTGGAAAGTTGCTGGGACTGGAGTTCTGTGGAATTCTGACATAAATTTAATGACCTCTCCTGGGAAATGGAGGCTTAGAATGAAGTAGTTTACAGTCAGTAATTATTTTCTTGTTTTTTTCTTTAAATAGAACTTGGCTATTTTCACAGAATCACAGAATTGCTGGGTTGGAGGGACCTCTGGAGATCATCCCATCCAACTGCCCTGCCCAGGCAGGGTCACCTGGAGCAGGTGACACAGGAACAGGTACAGGTGGGTTTGGGATGTTTCTGGAGAGGGAGACTTCACAACCTCCCTGGGCACCTGTTCCAATGCTCTGCCACCCTCAATGGAAAGAAGTTCCTCCTCATGTTGAGGTGGAACTTGTGTTTTAGTTTATGGCCAACAGCTTCTGTTTCTTCCTTTCTTTCTGAAACACTTTACCATGTGTGAGATGAAAGTCCTTTTCATGCCGTGGATTCATAACTCTCCTTGAACTACAATCAGCAAAACTCAGTTGAGAGAAATAAATAATTGCCCTGGATAAATTAAGTAGAAATTGATCACTTCCTCTGTTTTTTGGGGCTTAAGCAACTTTATTGCAGGAGGTCACAAAAGGTACAATAGAGTATATTTAGATATCTAAAAGTTTTATTTGTTGTGCCATACCTAATCTCTTGCATGCCATAGAGTGTTTAAACAATATAGGGAGTCTGATGTGGTGTCTAGGAAAGGTGACACTTCATGTCCATTTCACTTAGGTCGTACCTATAGAATCACAGAATCCCAGACTGGTTTACATTGGAAGGGACCTTAGAGCTCATCTCATTCCACTCCCTGCCATGGGCAGAGACACCTTCCACTAGCCCAGGTTGCTCCAAGCCCCATCCAACCTGGCCTTGGACACTTCCAGGGATGGAGCAGCCTCAGCTTCTCTGGGCAACCTGTGCCAGTGCCATAAAATTTCCAAAATACCCTGTATACCATTTGGAAAACTATCACCACATTTACAGAAGCAGATAGAGATACCATGCTTGAGAAGGTCTGGTTGGCAGCATCCAGGTTGTAAAGAGGTTTGATCATTTGTGTCTGAGCTTCCTCCTGTCTCATTTTGTTTGTTTTGGGCAGTCTCTTTCCATGGGTCTGCCCAGTTAAACTTTCGTCAGGGAGCATCCCAGATGTCTTCTGTCTGTATGTGAGAGGCTTCCCTCCTCACACTGCAGTCTGGCCTGACACCTTGTTTTTCTCTGGCAGGAGGACAGGCTGCTGTCACTGCAGATAGGGTGACTGAGTGATCCTGCTCTGCTCTTCTTTTTACAGCACAGAAAACTCCTAAGCTGGGGCTTTTGGCTTAGCTGTGCTCCTGTGTGGCAGCTTTGGGCTGAACTATGACATTCATTTACAGCCCACTTAACAAACAGTAATATTTGCATCTGGATATCCAAGGAAGCTGTTTGCTGGAGTTCAAAGGCAGCTTTGCAAACATTTAATCTGATAGGTAAGGAAAATGACTGATATGGTTGCATCACTTCTGCCCCTGCTTCCTTGATGTGCTTTGCATTTGCATTTGTGCCTTCAGGGAAAGGATTAAACTTGGAAGGATTATCTTCCCTAGGTTAGGTCTGACTCAACAACACATTTCCTGGGTCATTATATATTTGCTGATTTATGTGCCTCTAGTGCAGGTGAACTGGTCAGAGGGATCTCCTCTTACAGTCAGGGAAGAGAAATGAGCACTTCCAGGGCCTAATTCAGCTGGACAAAGGCAGGTATTGATTAGCTCGACGCTAATGGGGAAGAGAGTCTGGGGTGACTTGTGCCACTGCAGGCAAGGGCTCGAACTGCTTTGCCTGCAGCAAAGAGGGTTAACACTCCTCCTGAAAGAGGATGCAGTGATCCCAGCTGAGAGATGCTCAGGTGCCTGAGAAATGTCATCTAAATAGAGAGTACAGAAAGTAAACAGATAAAGGAGAAAGTATGCTTGGGATGGTAGAGAGGAGCACGAAACCTTGTGTTCAGACATAGGCGCTCTGCTGGTTCTTGCCTTTTTTCTCTGATTTAGGAGAAAGACAAAATCACTGTTTGGGTTTTTAAAAGAAAAGTATTTTGAAAGTGTGTTTTTATTTAAGGAAAAGCTATAAGGAGTTGATGGTAGAGACAGAAATGTTGCCTCTACCCTCACTCTGGTCTCTGAAGTTTTTCAGTGTGTTACAAGCAGCTGCAAACCCCATACCTTGCCCATGATTTCTGCTTGTTAAAGCAATTCAAACTTAATCCCTTGTCAGGAGGCTGACGGGGATGGACACATGCATTGCATATGAAAATGAGACAGCCAGAACCAGTGCCCATCAACTGGAGAGTTTCCATCAGCTCATTAACAGTCACTGGGTGTTGAAAGGAATTTAACTGCATATTTTTTAAGACTTAAGCTCTACAAAAATTGAAAGAACTAAAAGCTTTGTGTATTTTTATTGAGTTCATATTAGGAGAAGAAAACAACAGATTTCTTGCCTTTTGGCATAGTAGGACTCAGAGATGGCTCAGGATATGAAATGAGGAGAAAAAGAGATGGGATCCTAAACCACAGAAAGATTTACAGCTGACAGTTACAGAGTGAAAATGCTCCCCTTGGCTTCAGCATTTACAAAGGTGGGTGAGGAAAACTCTTCAGAATGACTCAGAGTCTGCCGTGTGTGGGCTGCCTGCTCCAAGAAACCATCATTTGGCTGGAGCTGTTCTGTATTTTCATCTGTGCTAAGAATTAAATGGACACGATTTGGACCCAATTGGTTGGTTCTGTTGCACACTGTTAAGTCAGGCTGACGTCAATAAATGCCTTAAATACTTTTTGATTATTCCTTATCTTTGCTGAGCAAAGTCATTTTGGAGTGTATTCTGTTCTGAAAGCCCCAATTCTTTGCTGAGATGATCTTTAGGCTGAAGATATTTGTTAGTAATACCTAAATTGGGAGGTATTTTGGGATGTGCAAAAGCATTTAAGTACAACTAATACACTATTGCTGATTCCTCACAGAGCTCTTGATCCCATTTAGGGGACAGTGGTAGAATGTAGGGTAAAATAAAAGCCATTTTGAAGTGTGCAGAAGTCAAAGGCAAGGTGAGTATAATTTAGCTCTCTCAGCTCTAACTCGTATTGAGGTTTTTTGTGGTTACCTAACCACTTTGTTACAACAGAGACTTACGGAGGACCAGAGTTTGCCAAAAGAGACACTGCAGCGAGGGATTTGTACTGTTCAACATCAAGGTGACCCTAACAATGGTTTTCATGGCTCACGTCCATTTGGACTGCACTGATCCTGCAAACCAGACCAGCACCACCATGCCCCTCCAACCTGGGACTCCTTCAGGTAATGTGCCAGGCCAAGGCAGGGCTCCTGTGACTGCAAATAAATCCTGGCTAGAAATGAAATAAGCTTAATACAACAAAACAAGCAAGAGCAGAGGGACAGTCAGGACCAGGGCAGCCCCCATCCCTGGGGGGATTCAAGGAACAACTGGATGTGGCACTCAGTGCTCTGGGCTGGTTGACAAGATGGGGATCAATCACAGGTTGGATTTGATGATCTTGGAGGTATTTTCCAACTGTAATTATTCTGTGATACTGAGTAAGGGCTTCACATCCACCTCTATAACTATCTCTTAGCTCCAGCACTACCAGTCCCTCAGTTCCCACTGGGAGCCCTTTCTCAGCTCTGCTCACACACTGCACTGCACTGTACTGGTGTGCAATGCAGATGGACACTGTTGCCTTAATTTTTAAGCCACCATGGTAAATATTTTCATTTCTTACTGTGTGTACACCGGCATAAGGTCGTGAAATAGGGGCAGGTCACACTGTACATTTCTGAATTAAAAGGGGTTTGGGAATTTACTGAAAACCTTTTGCTAATTGTTCTGCAGAGATAGTTTTTCCTTTTTCTTCATTGCCCTCTTCAAGATTAGAAACTGAAGATATAGTCAGTGTTGAAAGAACTGAAGGATAAATGTGGAAGGACGTTTCCCCATAAGGATTCATCTGCCTGCATGGTGTTTATGAGCATGACCTGCTGGTACTCTTGGGCTGCAGCCATATCTCCATACATCTCACTAAGCAACACAGCTGCTGCCTGCCTCAAGCACTGACATTTACAGAGCGTGTATCATCCAGTTATTGCTTCACATCCCTCCAGACAGTCTTAAACATCAGCTAATTAAAGTGTATGGCCTCCTCTGTACCCTTCCTTGGAGCTTCTGTTTGGTGAACGCTGCTTCCCATTGGTGTCAAGTTTATTACAGCTCTGATTTTTATTTTGCAGCACGACTGTGACTTAGTTTCTGTCTTAGTAAACTGAGGATTGGAGACGTGGGAAGCTGGGCAGTAGGAAGGATGGCTCAGCTCAGGGGGATATGCACCCTGACACTGCCCAGGGCCCCCTGGCACACAGATTTAGCATTAGGGTACATTTCCAATCTGCCTCTGGAAGGGGTGAGCCTGTTGCTGTGCTTCCCTTTCAGCACAAATAACCTCAATGCCTCTTTGTATTTGTTTGTCTGGGCCCATGCCCACATCATGCAAGATCTCAGAAATGGAGCCTAGAAAAATGCAGAAATATGGGGAATACAACTGTGTTGACAGATCAGCCTCCTGAAGATAGAGTTTAGCAAAGGCCCAGCCAATTTCTCATTAGCTCTCTGTTCTGCCAGCACATTACCCCTGGCAAGGAGTGTCATGAGCTGTAATCCAAGAAAACAGCTCCATCAGGCACCATCCTTAACGCTTCCAAGGCTTGCTGTGTTCCAAAACATATGAAGTGTTCCCAGACCATAAAGTGGTGGTGTGATCACTCGCTGATGAGTACTAGCGTATTTATGTGAAGAAATAAATCTATGGTTATTAGAGTGAGTCTGTGAGAGATGGCAGGAAAGAGATGGAAAGGAAGGAAGAAAGAAGCTTCCTTTTCAGACAGATTCACTGGGAAACTCAGAGAAATGGAGATGCACAAAATGATGTTTGACTCCCCGTTTGTAAATGCCTGGCTGAGCGTGGTGCCCCCAGAGCAGGGAGAGCTCTCAGGGCACAGCACAGGCCAGGGAGAGAGAGGGAGGGCTCAGAAACAATCAGTGGGGAAAAGAGCCAATGCATGAGAACTTGGTGCAGGAGGCAGGATTGTTCTGGTAGATAACAATTAGGAAGGTGTATTACAATCCAAGAGCTCATCAGTACTTTCACAGAAGCAGGGCTAGGCTTTGCAAACAAAGATTTGGGAAGGGCTCTACCCACGCTTGCTGCAAGCGCGCTGGTGGCTAAAAAGGCCCATGTGAGATAGGCAAGTCCCGTTGCAAAGGGCACAGTGGAAAGTCTTCACAGGCGGTATGGGCAAGGCACGGTTCTTTCTGCTTTCACAGAATCATTAAGTTCGAAAAAGGCCTCCAAGATCATTGAGTCCCACCTGTGACCCATCCCCACCTTGTCAACCAGGCCAGAGCACAGTTGTTCCTTGAACACCCCCAGGGATGGGACTCCACCACCTCCCTGGGTAGCCCCTGACAATGCTCTCTGTGAAGAAATTCCTCCTGATGTCCCATCTGAACTTCCCCTGGCACAGCTTGAGGCCGTTTCCTCTTGTCCTGTCCCTTGTTCCCTGGGAGCAGAGCCCCACTCCCACCTGGCTCTCCCCTCCTGTCAGGGAGTTGTAGAAAAAGCAAAGAGGGTCCAGATTCTCCCTCACTGTTCCAGCTGTTGGAGTGTCTTGTGAGGCAAGAAAGTGTAACTTGGTTGCATCACGTGTTTTGAGTGAAAACAGCACAAGAAAGTAGTGTGAGCTGGAGTTCACTGCAGTGTACATAGAAGATTTTTTATTTTTAGAAACAGCCGATGCATTACACATTACTCAGCACAGGCAAGGACTCGGACACCACTAGCCAAGGTGGTCAATGGGAAGCTGAACTGAGGGGCTACAGGAGCAGCCACCTTTAGCAAAGGGAACTGAGTCTGGGTCCTTTCCATGAGACAGCTCCTTTTTCAGAGAAGTTCTGCCATTGCTAATGACAGGGTCATTTGCTGGGTTCACAGAAGCTTTGCTGAGATTACTGACTTAGTAAGCAGGAGCTGCCAGGTGGTTCATGACAGGTTTGCTGAGTCCAGCGAACAACTTGTCAGAGATGGCACAGAACATGGACATTCCGTGTTTGGTATTTCATCCAAATACAGTGTTTGGATTTTTTTCCCTGTCACAGCTGTTCACCATTTTGGCTAGTGAGCCACTGCTCCCATTGACAGAGCCTTCTGAACGTCGCCCATGAGGAAATTGCCATGTTGAGGAGTTATTTTTAAATTAAGAAGAGATATATTACTAATGCACATAAAAATATAGGAGAAAACAACACTTCAAGGACAACAGCAGAAACAAAAAACACCATACTGCTGGTTCCAGATCACTCAGAGAAATTTCACACCAGTATTTTGATGACTTTTAATGGGGACAAAGAAAAACTTTTTTAGGATTTCTCTTAAGAAATTTGACACTTGAGTTGAAACCAAGACAGCCTATTCTGCAGCCCAAATCCTGACACAACCCCTGTGAGCAGCAGCACAGAGGGTGAGAATCATAGAACTGAAGCAGCCCTGGATGGATTTTTTTCCAAACTTTTAATAATGGCCTTTATTTTCACTCACTGCACTGTTTTGGTGTCAACAGTAGAGTTAAATGAGTTCTTTTGGAAACTGAGCCCTATAAAAGCATGTCCTAATGATGAACCAGGAGCACCTTCCACCACAAACACCAACAGTTTGTCTTTTTCTAACTGCCATAAATTTTCTACTTTGGTAAGTGCCTGGTCTTCTGATTAGGGCTATTTCTGCCCAAAGTCCTTTTTCCTAAAGGAAAATGCTGTGAAGTTCTATCAGTGACTTTTATGTGGAATAAGTATTTAAAGAAGTCAGACGCTCTGGCAGGGAAGCCAGTTGTTCTTATCATGCAAAATTTTTTTCCTACTGAGCAACACTTTTGTTTGTTCAAAGCAGGATTTGTCTGTTTACAGTAAATACCTGTCACATAGCAACAGAAATATTACTAAATAATAATACATATAATGTTAAGCTCCTGGGTCTAGAAGCTTTTAATGAAAAAAACACATGTTCCTGATAAAAAATAATAAATAATGTCACCTTTCCTTTTTACATTAAAAATATCTGTACATCATTACACAATATATCAAAGTACAATTTCTTTTTCTAGGCTCAGGGTGGCATCTCTGGGTTAGATCTTTATCTAAAAAGGGTAGAGGCTCATAGTCTTGATCCTGCATACTTCCTACTGCATGAAGATCATTTTCCCAGAGTTGTGAAGTCTACAGCCTTGCCCACCCTTTCCATGCAAAGATGGAAGCAGCTCACAAGCAACATGGCAACATCTACATGCAGGAAGCAGCTGAGGACTGAGATCTTTGCAAGCAGATGTGCATATGGTGGTATTTGAAAGTCTTGACACTTCTTGTGTCAACTGGAAGAGAACAGAAACAAACAGAAAAATAAAGGTGGAAAATGGAAGTAGAAGTCTCTTCCTAATGTAGCTAGAAAAGCTTATTAGATGGTATATTTTCCAAGATGGCACTTAGTGATCTATTACAGACTGTCTGTCTCTTGGGCAGCCTTTCTTCCAGCTCAGAATGCCCAAAGTTTGCTCAGATGAGCTCAGCACTGGCAGTTTGCCTAGTTTTGAGGGCCATATCCTGTCCATTGGCCTCCAAATGGCAGAGGATGGCCATGGCTTTGGGCCAGTGGGCTGGACTGGAGCAGTGCTGGCAGGGCCCTGTCAGAGGTGAGATATCTCTGTAGGTCCCACTCAACCTTGTCAGGCTCTCTATACACCTCAGGAGTCTTCCACCAATGAACTTGGCCAGGAAACACAATAAAAAGCATTTATAAAGCTCTGCAGGGCTGAGTGAACCAGCAGCTCGTGCTGACCTTTCACCAGTAGCTATAATCAAAGGGCAAGTGTTTCCCCTTATTTTGCTGAAGAAAATATGGTGCTGTTTCTCCCCTGATCATCCAGCCCCGTGGGCAGGATCTCGCACTGATAAAGCAGGGCTTTAGTCTCACATCATGTGTAGGGCTTCAGCCAGACCTTGTGGTCTCTAAGATTGCAGGACAGAGAGAGATGACTTGTACACAGATGGCAGCTGGAAAGGAACTGCAGAAGTCCCTGCACTGAGTGTTTTTTATCTGTTTTGTGTCCTTACATTGACAGGAATCACTCCTGGAGTAAAGATCTGGCACAGCCATGGTCCAGCTGTCCCTGCAGGTACAGGAGTCCTGTACCTTCCCGTGCCACATCCATTTCTCAGCTGGACATCCATGTGAAGCCAGTGCAGGAGGCACCATGCCAATGCAGATGAATGATTTTTCAACAAGTCCTGCTGTCTGTGAATCCTTTGGGTATCCTAAAAGGCTCTTTCAGCTGGACCATTCGTCTTCTAGGACCATGACTAGAAACAGGACTCTTGGGATTCAGGGTCATTGTGGATGGGAAACTTCTCATGTTCCTGATGATGCCCATTGTGTAAAACAGTGTACCTGGGAGTGGAGAGACAGAGATTTGTTAGTGCCAGTTAAAAGGACCTGCTTATGTAAAATGAGTTCCTGAAAACCCCAAAGTACATCTTAAGACTGAGCATCTTCCAAATATCCAGATCCCACATAAAGCAAAGCAAATCCCTGCATTATTCTATGACAGGGAACCAAATCTTTGATTTGAAGCAGTCAAGCCAATCCCTGAAAACCAAAAATGCTGCTTAAGATGAAACCAAGACCAACATTTCCACTGACAAAAGAAAGTCATCTCGGTCTAGTGCCAATTCTGGTATGTTTTATCAAACCAGGGCTGTTCAGGTGTTATGTCCTGTGGAGGTATCATGACCTTTATGATATTTCTCCAGGCTTTGGGCCAGATATGGAAAACCAGAATTCCACTATAAGAATTCCGTGTTATCTCTTACCCTGTGCCTCAAATCCCAGCCCATCTCCTGCTGCTCATCCCAACATGGCTCTCTGAACAGGACTGGTGATTGAGTTTGCTGGTGACACGCAGCTGTTTTCCCCATGTGGTGTGCAGTGCTTTGCAGGAATAAGCAGAGCTGAGGTGATAGCAAAGCTGTTGGCTAACTGCAGTAAAACTAATTCAGCATATCTTTCTAGAATTTTACATCTAAGCATTCTTTCTTTCAACCCCCCTGAAGGGTGCAGAGCAAGTCAGGTATCTTTCTTTGGCAGTCCATGTAATTTCAACTAAAGCTGAACTAAACCATCCTCTGAGTAGGTCCAGAAGGAAGAAGCTGCAAAAATAACTAAAAACATATTTTTCCCTAGTTCAAAAGGGTATATGGGAAATCAGGTCTCTGTTAAGACTTTTCTCCTGAATGTTTAGACATGTAGATATTTCTCTTAGTTACAAACATTCAAGACATACCTGAAACATCTGTATCCCAATAAAAATTAAAAAGAAAAAAGCCTAAGAAACTAGGGGAATATATCAGTTGTCTTCCTGTTATCAGAGTGAAGTACTATTAGCCTTGGGGTTTGTTTGAATAATCACTAAAAAAAGCCAGGAACTTTGTCTACATGTTCAGAAACTGATACTGTGACATCAGTTTAGTGGGTGTTATTAT
This sequence comes from Grallaria varia, assembly GCA_013396735.1. Lineage (NCBI taxonomy): Eukaryota > Metazoa > Chordata > Aves > Passeriformes > Formicariidae > Grallaria > Grallaria varia. The sequence continues at coordinate 852,744 of VWZG01010751.1, forward strand.
TCAGGATGCATCTATTTCTCAATCACTGAACATTTTTGGGTCTTAGGCTCCTAATTTAGGTGCTTGTAATACTGCTGAAATGTCTAAAGTAGATGATCTGAATATCCTACAAACGATGTATCTGTTAGTTTCAGGAGATCAGCCATGGCCTCAAAATGAAAGTGAGGGTATAAACTGTACTGCCTGTCTGTGTTTGCCCTGGTGGACCTTCCTGCAGGAATTTATCCTTTAATGTTCTAGATAATGGTTTTCAACATGGTCAGGCTTGATTGCCTTATTGCAGGTCACTGTATGTGCAGATGTATCCACTGAACAAACACCCCTAATACTCCATATTTAATAAGGATAATAAATTTATAAATAAATTTTAAATAAGAAAAATATATTTAAAAAATGTGCTCGTTCTCCCAACAAGTTACAGACTTGATGTAAGAAACAAGAAAAGACATTTCGTGTCTAACACTGAACAAACACTCTGATGAGATGACCATGAAGAATACAAGTCATAACGTAGTTTTGATTTGATATACCAAGTCAGACACGGGACACTGTGTGAGATGATCCACCAAGGAGACCTCTGGCATGGCAAAGTCTCTCCTACAAACAGGGATACAGAGGATGAGAGCCAGAAGACGCCCTGCTCCACCAACAGGGCAGACACAGATTGGAGCAACTCGGGACTTGCTCAGCAGCACGACACACAGGGACTGAAAGCTCACTTCGTACAGGATATCCAAAGAGCCAAACCTTCCTTCTTCCTCTGCAGTAGTCAGAAAGTGGTGCAAGAGCAGCAATAGCAGGTGATGCCGTTTGTTACAGAGATGCATTAAGCTAAAGAGAAGTCATTAGGGTGTCCTGGGATCTCGCGTGGCACAAAGTGTCTGTCTGAAGCCTCTGGCAGTTCTTAGCTCAACACTTCCAGCTGTTTACCCTGTGGGGAAAGAGGACTGGTAGGACAGGAGGAAAGAGCATTCCTACACAGAGAGGGAAAGCTGCACTGCAGGATGATGGCTTACTCAGGTATTGGCCCATCATTCCTAAGAATATTACCAACATCTCCAAGAATCTGTTAAAGGAGTCCTCTGCTGATGAGCTTTTGTGTTACCAGGGGAAGTTTTCCCCTTCAAATGGAAGTTCAAAGCCACCTGCCAGTTGCAGAGCACCAATTTAGTGTTGGATAAAAGATGGGATTATAACAGTCCTGCTTTTGTTCACACCCCTGTGACTTAACTGATCTGCTCTCTGAAAATACAATTTATTTTTTCAGGTGTTGGCACTTGTGAGGAGCAAGTTTCAGAGAAAAGGCCCAGCTGTACCTGAAACTCGGTGTTGCCTCACTCCAGGATCACACACCTGATGTGCCTCAGTTCCAACCCCATGGAGATTCCAAGGATTTATCTTATAATGCAAGGAGAACACAGCACTCAAACCCTCCATGTGTGGGCTGAATGTTTCAAGGGAAACAACAAGGTAGGTTTGAGTAATTAATACATCTGAGGAAGTCACAGTATGTGAGCAGGGGAAAAAAAACACTAAAAGGTTTAAATGCATTAAACAAATTATCTGCAGCAAATTAGTTGCTCAGCTTTCCTACCCCTAATGGGTTCCTTCAGTGGGATTTGTACACACTGGCATGTTAATCCACTGAGCTCAATCACAAATTGAGACCCTGCCCTCTGCATCTGACTCCTCCCAGAACTGAGGAGGCTGTTCCTGACATTTCCCCAACAGCTTTACTCCACAACCACCATGCAGCAGTAAAGCCCGGTAATGGAATGGCATTCCCCCCCTAAAGGGAACTGCTAGAGGCTGTTCCCTACTCACCAAATGGCACTTTAATTGTGATGATGGCCAATTTGGAGATAATTGCTTCTGCATCTCCCACTGTTTCTGAGAGTCCAATGGACTCTTTAATTAACGGGTGGGATTAGCTCTCAGCACAGGAGGTTTTACCCTCCACAGTCCCATAACCAGAACAAGGAGCTCCAGCATTATTCTGGGAACTCAGCAAAGGCCAAGGAGAAAACACCAAGGGGATGCAGTGGCTGCTTATAATCATCCCACTTTCATTCCCTGCAGAATTGTGCACAATTTACTAAGAAAGCAAAGACAAAAAATTGCTGGTCTCTGTCTTCCCCAGCTGTAATAAAAACCAGCCACCACTTTCCCAGAGCCTGAGGTCTCCTGATGACCTTGTTCCATGGGAGAAGAGTCGGACCCCCACCTGGCTCAGCCTCCTCCCAGGGAGCTGTAGGCAGTGGGAAGGTCTCTTCAATAAACTGAATTTCCACAACTGTCCCAGCAGGGCAAAGCCTTCAGCTGGGTTGGAGGCAGGTGAAGGGAGGAAGCCCCAGCCATTCCAAACCTGCTGTAGGTGCACAGCTGCCTCTGCTGTTTAACAATCCTTTCCCGGTACACCTGTTTACATTATTAATTGCTTCCACTTCTGGACTGGCAGAAGGTGGTTCCGGCTGTCCTGACAATCTTTGGAGACGGAGGTGACACTTCGCAGCTGTCCCTGGGCTGGGTTTTGTGCAGGAGAGGTACAAGAGCTGTTAATGTTCTACTCCCTGGGACTTTTGTCACTAAATCCATTCCCCCTCTGCTCCAGAAATGAAGGTCACATTATAAATAGGTAGAGAAGAGATTTTGCAGACACATTCAGACACTGAGAGGTCAATGTTGCTGCAGAAGTAGGGGTGGGTGGGTGCATTTACGGTGCGTCTGTTACTGGTGGTGCCAGGGGTATTTTGGGTGCACAAATGACTGAAAAAGTCTGTAGAAGTTTAGACAAGAACTGTTAAAAAAGCTGATAAGCACCAAGTTTTGTTATATTTGCAAATCCAATTTTAAAAATAATTTTATATTATAAATGCAAAATAATTACTGCTACAGTTTATACATAGCCGTGGTGATGCCAGAATAGAAGAGAAAATCCTCGTGTTAAATTCTGTGCAGCTCTGAGCTGTTCACATTGCACTGTTTGCAGCCTGTAATACACTCCAGAACTGGCTGCAACAGTGACCTTAGGGATGAGCAGGATTGTGAGTCTCCTCCTGGCCCCATGCTCACACAGTTCAGGAGAATTAATCCTAACTGAAATGAAAATGTGATCCCTGGCCATCCCTGCCCTGGGATTTGGGGTTCGTTGTTGGCAATTCATTGGTGACACCCTACGGGACTGATGGAAGGAACCTGTGCACAGCAGAGTCAGGCAAGGAGCCAGTTTTAACTATGACATTCTTAAAAATTTGAACTAATAAGAAAAGATAAACTGCAGGTTTTGTGGCATTGAAAGTTTTCCCAAGTTTGAGCCAGTTGCTATTTCAACTTTTGTTATTGTTTTTGTTTCTCATAACTGTTGTTATTTGCAGGAGCACCCAGTAAACACCTGTTGAGGATAGAAGATGTTTTTTGGTAAGATGTGATAAACTGTGAAGAGAGTCCCATTTGTAATAATGGGATTTACCATTATCAAGCTCAACTGCTTAAGATGGTAGAACATAGGAAGAGTTTGCACACAGGCAAAAGTTGGCTGGAGCCACATTGAATGAAGAATTTAAACTTTTCTTAGATTTGACATTGCATTGGTCCACCATTTACCTTTCCCTGCATTTTTCTTTCACAGCTGCAAAGCTTCTCAGTGGTTTCCCCTCTGGAATATATGCAGCACCACTACTGTGGCTCCACACTCAATATCATGTCCATTTCTCAGAGCTCCATTTCTTTCAGATGGACTTAGAAGAGAAAGAACAAATAACCCTCTTTGATATCAAATTGAGATTAGGGTTAACAATCACTTGGCAGAGCAGAGCAGGTTATTTTAATGAACACATCACTCTGAAATAAGCCTTTCACCATCTGTTCAGTCCCATAATTACAAATGCAAACAACATAATTCATAAACGCACTATAAAATAGAAGGGAAGAGAGAACAGCTTAAGACGACTGTTAGTTATCCCAGACAGTTATGCATCTGGTTACTTTATTCCTGTTTCAGGAGCAGTCTTTTAATTCTGTGTTTTATGGCAGTCACTAACCCTGGTAAACAATTGCCTGTAGATGATGGAGGTGCTGTTTGGTGCAGGGCAGTGTCTGGTTGGCATAATTATTTCCTATGATGGAACCACCCAGGAAAGATCACACAGACTGACCTCCAGTGGTCCAGGAACAAAACTTGAGCATGTTTTTCAGAACCCAGGAAAGAGCCTTGAGTGCCCTCCAGAGATACAGGGGCTCAGGGTAACGATAATAATGCTATTGTCTCCCCGAAAAGATATTTTTGACATTTTGGAAAACTGTGAAATCTTGAGAAACGGTCAGAAAATTGAGAAGAGTGTAGACATAAAATCTAACAATCTCCGGAATTCCCTATTTTAATCTATAATATTTTTTCACTTTGAAAGAAGAAAACAAGATTTTAAAATCTGAAATACACAAAATGTCAAAAGGAAATGTGAATAAAATACATTGTCCTATTTCCATTTTATGTTGAAAAAAAATGAATACACAAAGGCCAAATTAAATGTAATTTCACAAAACATTTGCTTTTAATACAGTTGCATATTAAATTTTCATGAGATGAGTGTAAAATTGTCCCTCTCTCCCAATTACCAGGTTCAGAGACTCCATAAAATTAAAAGCTTTCCCGTAACTCCATAATCTCTGGTCTGAATGAGTCATGATTCCAGACACTAAAGTGAACTGCCTTTGGCCATCAGTAGAAATTCACTTTAGCAGGATAAGAAGAATAGCCCCTTCTTACTCACCATGATTCCTGGGGCAAAACAGGCCAGAAATTAGAAACTCATCGGGTCTTTTGGTTGATGTGTATCAACACTGCTGAACAACATAAACCAGTTTCCTATGCAATGCTGCAAAATGAGCAACAGATCTAACCTTTTGAGGACAAAGAGCTCCCGGTGTTTGTTTGTGGGTTTCTCATTTATTTTGAGATGTGTATCTTCCTTGTGATGCGTCGGATGGAGCTGCAACACAGGGGTGACCAAAGAGGAGCAAAGATCAGGGGACCTCTGCAGTCCTTCGGGAAAATATGGGTAAAATCCACAGAAATACCATCAAAAGTTCAATTTTCCCATGGCAGCTGAAAGGTAACAATCCAGATCTTGGGAAAAACATTTGGATTGCAAAATTATTTATACGGCTCTGACACCAATGTTTATTTAAAGTCCTTTGTAGTCAAATCTGAGTACAAATTTGCCTCTGTCTCATGACAAGTGTTTATTTTTTCCACTCTTGAGCTGCTATGCTGAATATCTTAATGATCTTTAAATGAAATAATGATGTTCAGACCTTGGGAGCAGGAATTAAGCCCTCATCATTCCTTACTAGGTTTCAGTTAGAGGTTTTAAAAACATCTGTCTCCAGCCCACATAATGCAGCCTCCAGTATATTTTGTAAGACTTCTAGGTGCCTCCTCAGATTTAAAATTAGCAGCCAGTTCTCCAAGTAAGCAAAGCCCTTGAATGAGAGAAACATAACACTGGGACAAAACCAAACCAAACCAGAACAGACTTTCTTTGTCTCTGACAAGTCACAGTAAACACGGAAAGCATCAGTGTTTGTTTCCCTCCTTTCTTTTTCCATTGTTCCATCATCCCTGAAGGATGTTCTCACATGTTCTCCCACTCCTATAAACCAGCTCTGGCTGCCACTTGCTGTAATGACCTGCAGCTCCAGGACATGTTCCCACTCCATCCCAGTGAGACATGGCCAAGGCATTTGGGGAGAGGCTGAGGGAGCTGGGGTTGTTTAGTCTGGAGAAGAGGAGGCTTAGAGGTGACCTCATCACTCTCTGTAACTACCTGAAGGGAGGTTATAGCCAGGTGGGGGTTGGTCTCTTCTCCCAGGCAGTCAGCAATAGGACAAGGGGGCACGGGCTTAAGCTCTGCCAGGGGAAATTTACGTTGGATATTAGAAAAAAATTCTTTACAGAGAGAGTAATCAGGCATTGGAATGGCCTGCCCAGAGAAGTGGTAGATTCACCGTCCCTGGAGGTTTTTAAACTGAGATTGGACGTGGCACTGAGTGCCATGATCTAGTAATTGACTGGAGTTGGACCAGGGGTTGGACTTGATGATCTCTGAGGTCTTTTCCAACCTATTCTATTCTATTCTATTCTATTCTATTCTATTCTATTCTATTCTATTCTATTCCCACAGTTCCAGGGAATTCACTGGAGTTACACGAGAGATGACTCGGACAGTGCCCGGTGGGAATGTGTCAGCACCAACCCACCAGCACTGCTGCTTTAGGCTGACGTACCAAACTATGTTTCATCTTTTCTTCCAGCAAACCAAAACTGAAACCCCCTCCAGTTAATTTATTTTTGTGTTTACAGTAGATGCAGATCCTTTTTTAAGGGGGATGTTTAAAAGTGCAGGCAAATAATAACCAGAAATACAATTTTGAAAGGAAATGTCAAAACATTTCAGCATCTTGTTCCCTTTTAGTTTTCTCCTGCTGAAAACACTTGCTGAATTTGACCCAATCAGTTTGTTTCCTTGGAACTGCAAATACTCATTTACATCTTTTTTTTTTTCAATTCTTTTTATTGCCAGACTCTATTAATGAATTTCATGGATTGTCCACTGTGGTCCCTTCCAACCCCCTCACCACAACTGCTGAATTTGACCACTGTTTTCTCTTTACTAGTCCCCTTACGTTTCTGCCTTTCAGCTGCTTGACTTGGATGTTGTTTATAATTTTCCCTATTTTCCACTGCAGGAGGTACTGCTCAACTTCAACTAAAGGCCTTGGACTTTGGGTATTATGAACACAAATGCGACAAGAACTGGTGATGAAAACATCAGATCCACTCAGCAACTGAGCTGATGGGCTTAGTCCAGAGCTGCTGACATCTTCCATTCCTTGTTAATGTTGTAAAAGTTGGTGTTTTCACAAGAGAAACAGCAACTTGGGCACCAAAGGACAGAAATTAAACTAACTTTAAAGTCAATGAAGGAGCTATTTGTTTTCAGTGAGCAAAATCCATTTGCTAATTATAAACACCAGGGAAAACAAGTAAGCAAATGAGTGAGGCCATTCAGTGTCACGTTGTGGGAGATGAGCACTTTCCCCTTTTTCTCACATTAACTCTCTATTTCCATTTCTCTCTCATTAATGTTAAGCTTGGCACTACATTATGTGCTCTAATTAGCTACAGATTTTGGCCTACAGTTCATTTTTTGCACCATAATTAATGCAACATTCATAAGAGGCTCAAATCTGATAATTAGGAGAGCACTTGGAAGTGCTCAGTTACATTAGAAATACACAGCAGCACATTAAGAGTGGTTCATAACTACCCACAGATGGGATGACTCATAACAGACTTCTGGTTTTAAGTGAGGTATTTCAATTACTGAAATACGAGCAGGATCAATTAATAATATTCAAATGGAAGATAATGATTTTTTTTTTTTAAACGGAGGTCTCACAACTGGCATAATAAGACCTTTCATCTTCTAGGAAAAGAGCCCCACAAGCCATTTGTCAAAGCTGTGGAATGAAATAGTGGCAAAACCACTTGGAGCTGTTTTGTTGTGCAATGTTCGTATCTTAAGGCACCTAAGGGTAAGAGCCGAAAATTATATTTCCTGGTAATGGAGTAATGGCACAAAAATTAAGTAATAAAAAACGCCGGTTAAATAACAGTTAATTTAAGCACAGTTAAACCAAATAACAAAACAAAACAAAACAAAACAAAACAAAAACCTAAAACAAAAAAACAAAAAACAAACAAACAAAAAACCCCCAAAACCTGATCAAAATTAATAATAAAGATCCTTCTTGGTACCTTTAACATCTCAACTAATACCTGTTGTAGGTTAAGTCATAGTAAGTATTACGAATATAAGGAAAGGTTTATTTGGCTGCCTTTCCTCAGCTCTCCAACCTGCTCCTGGGGAAGGACAGCTGGGAGAGCAAACACCATGTTGTGCTGAATGGAAGGTGCCTCTCCTCTTTCCCTGTGTCTCCAGATTTTTCCATTCATATTTCTATGATATGCATTAAGTAGCACATTCCCAACTTGAGGCTGTTTCTTAGAACACACCAGGTACAAACTCCTAAAACTTTATTCATCATATTATGAAAAATATTAACATGGCAGAGTCTTAACTAATCATATTTTGCAAGCATTCTATTAGGAATAAAAGTCATACCACAGATGGGGACACAGGAAGTGGGTGCTTAATTTGAGTAAAATCTCCACGCTGTGCTCGGCGCCACCCTGGCTGGATCAATGCACACCAGGTTCCCTCTCAGGGCACTGAGGGCAGCAGACCCTCCGTGCTCCCCATCCCACTGTTCCCCCACTGACCCCACCTGCAAACACTAATTCCCTGCATCACTCTCATAGGCAGTTTCTTCTCAGTTTTAGCTCGGTTAAACCAGGTGCCAAGCCAAGCCAATACGCACATATTGCTGGGTGGCTGTGTTTTCATCCCCCTGTTCTTCAGGAAGGATGATGCTTCCTTTGCTCATCCACCTTCCCTGCCAAGAGCTGTTTCACAGTGAGGTTGGATCATCTTAAGGAGTGTGCTGGGGAGGACAGGAGGTGCCTTTGACAGCTTCTTCATTTTCCTGTGATTCAGAGGTTGCTAAATCCCCATTTTCTGTTAGCTCTATCCCTAAACATCCTGTGCTAATAGCCTGTTATCCGACTTCAGCCTTTCCAATCTCTACAGGAATTGTTCCTGGACATCTGCTCATGAGGATCTCATACAAGTGATGCCAGTTACTGCTCCCCTCCAGGCTCAGGGGCCCTCTGAACTTCTGTGTGCTACAAGGACCTAAGGAAAATGTTTTCTCATCCCAATGAGCAGAACTTCATCTCTCCTGAAGATACCCAAAAGAAAAATGGCAAGCTCAGGCTGAACATTTGAATACACCATGTCCAAGGATGCTTCTCCAAGTGTCAGGAGAGGCAAAAATCTGAGGATTTGCATAGCTGCACAGAGCTCGTATTTTTGGGGAGGATGAGGGAAACCCAAGAAACGAGTGATCAAAAGCAGGTATTTATTCTCTGGTGGGTTTCACAGAGTAAAAACAGCCCTCAGCAATTCCTTTTGAGATTGTTCCTCAGAGAAATGCCTTGTAGCTTGGAACATGACACTTAAGAGCTGTATTGATAGATGTATTGATTTTGATCACAGGAGGAGGTAACTAGTGCAATCAAAATACCTGGCAATCACTGGGGAGAAATGCACACAATAATCACTGATCAAGTCATATTCCTTCCCGTGCTGGCACAATTAAGTTTGCAGTTTCCTTGCAGAAATACAAGGTGGGGAAATTAAGTTTCAGATGAAACCAGTAATTTATTCTACTTGACATAAAGTGAAATGCTGGCAGAAAACAATCAAAAATATTTTATGAATATTGAATCTTTGGGTTGACTCAGCCAACTTTGAGTCCTTTAAGCATATGTGAAGCTCTGGAGTTTGTTGGAATGGGACTGTGGAATATGTATTTTCACTGGCATTCAAATCACGTATCATACTTACACCTGCAAGTGACAGAGAACAACCCCAGCAGTGGGTACCTAAATCTGAATGCTGGCAAGACAGATCATAAATACACTTGTCACTTGTGCTGTGGCAACAGTTGTATGATTTAAATATCATGATGCAGAACCAAGAGAGTAATACACTCAGATGAGACAAATAAGCACAAAGTCACCAATTCTTGCACAAAACTCTGCTCTGTAAGATCAGCTTTTTCAAAGTCACACTCCACAGGTACAACCACTCACAGCACAAGCAGGTCAGAAAGCCCATGAACCCAGCACAGGTACCTGGGAAGAAGAGGGGCTGTCCCAGCAACCCTTGGTATAGAATCTCCCTTTGATCCACAGATAAAACTTCTCCCTTCATGAGAATCCTTATTAGAATTTCTTTAGAGTTTGGAGAAATACCAGTATTTGATTTAAACAAAGAATGTTTAAAATGTAAAACTGAAAACACACAGGAAAAAAGCAAATCCCTACCTGTGTTTTTCCTCATTTTATGCTGGTTTAGGCCCCTCAGCCTTTGCCAACAAGGCTGTCTTGGTCAGGTTTGCTTTACAGGGTGGGACCTTGCCCATGTCCTTGCAGGATTTTCCCTGACAACACCTGCTCACCTGGGTGAGCTCTGCCTGTCTGTAACTAACAGCATCTCAGCGCCTGTTGCTGCCCGAGGGATTCCCAGGCTGAAGGAGGATGTTTAAAGAGAAAAATGCTGCTCTGGCAGTCAAACACAGCTTTGAAAATGTGCTGGAGATATTCAGGTAAAGAATTCAACAGATTGTGCCTTTTTGTACCATTTGCAGTTGAGAATATCTGCACGTGCTGCCTGGGAGGTCGATTCCTTCAGTCAGGGCTGTTTTCCTGGGCCAGGCTGACCACAGAGGTGGTTTCTGTACCCTCACACACAATCAATCTCTCCCTGGTGGCCCCAGTCCCTCAGCCTACAGACCTGATGCCCACAGTCCCACACGGCAGTAACTCAGGCACACCACTGAACCCACCACGCTGTGTCTCTTCCTGTTTGTACCTGTGTGTGTAAAACCTTTATTTGTATATACCTGCCATTAACATAAGGCTGCTTCTGCTATTTTGTGCTTTCTTCTAGTCCTTCTGTAGATATGAATATCTTTCAGGGCCACCACAACTGGCAGACTCTCCCTGTCTGTTGCTTTATAGATTGCCTTCAAATCTGAAGTGCAGAAGCAAACAAGTAAGTTCAAACTTCTGAAGGTTGTGCCATCCCCTTTCCTTGGTTGCCCCTGGGCCTCTCTATTTTCTGCTTCAGAGGAGTTGACATAGTCTATAAATCTCCACCTCAGTCCCTGCTTTGGTAAATAAATGCTGCTCAGATTTATGTTTGCTCTTTATTGAGGAAAAGCAAAGCAATGATACATGTAGCAAATGGAACAGAAAATTGCTTTTCAGCCACCAAGTTTCAAACGTGACTGACTGAAATTTGGGCTCTATTGCAACAATCACAGGTCCGTGCCCTTACGAAATCCACCCAATTTTGTACCTACAATCCTGTGAGTTACATTAAGGCAACTGAAGATCCATTTTGCCCAATGATTTAGGAAATGACTTCAAACTGACAATAGGTCTGGATGGGATATTGGGAAGAAATTCTTCCCTGCGAGGGTGGTGAGGCCCTGGCAGAGGTGCCAGAGAAATTGTGGCTGCTCCATCCCTGGAAGTGTCCAAGGCCAGGCTGGGCAGGGCTTGGAGCAACCTGGGCTAGTGGAAGGTGTCCCTGACTAGGGCAGAGGGGTAGAACTGGATGATCTTTAAGGTCCCTTCCAATCCAAACAATCCTACAATTCTATGACTCTAAGAAATTAAGAACACACCAATCTGCCTTCTGCCTCAGAGAGGGCTTGTAAGGGAAATTGTGTGTCTGTTTTGGTGCACTGCTGAGCCTCTAGCCATCCAGGTCTGAACTCCTCACACATTTCACAGACATGCGTGTGTTTGGTCAGGAGAAAAGGTGTGTTCCAGGGGCTAAAACCCAACCCCTTTAAATAAACTTGGTTGGGGAGGCTGCCATCAGTGCTTCTGGAAAACAAAATAAGTGCCTTTGTGAATCCAGCACGCCACAGCCACTTTGCCAAGCCAGTTTTGAATTGCTCAGTTTCATCTTCTCCAGCTGTAAATCATGTTGCTTAATTAATCTTAATTAAGTGTTGTGGGCATCTCTCAGCTCAGTTATCTCTTTATTTAATTACAGCGACATACCATGTAATGTTCTCTCTTTGATGGACTGTTCTGCACAATAGTTTAATCCAGAAGCTGAAAGAATTAATTAGTTCTTAGAATATGTCTCCAAATGAGTGGCCAAGGAAACTGAATGTTTGTCACAAATGCCTGGACTCTTCAGTCATCGGAATCTATTACTGATATTGCACACAGAGAAACACATGTCCTGGTGCTGGTCCTTCAGATCTCTGTGGGCTCTTCTGAAGTAGGAATCAGACTCGTGTTGACCGAGGTATCTGGTGTTTGTCAGGTGAGAGGCTCCGCCACAGCCCAGCAGCGTTTCCAGCTTTGCTGTGGTGCCATGAACATTTACCCGCTGTGATCTGGCCCTTCCCTGCATCCCCAGGCACGGCCCTGTGGCCTGAGCCGGCCCTCCAAAGGCACTGACACTCCAGGGAAATGGGCACACCAGCAGGAGCACTGCTCCTGGAAAAGCATCTCCGTGTTCGCGAGGGCTCCGTGGGAAACAGGGCTCTCCCTCCCCGCACACCTGCCCGTGTATCTTCACACGTCTTTGCCCAGCAAAGCCCGAGCTGGGACACTGCAGCAAAACTCCTGCAGCAAGGACAGAGGGGAGCAGAGGCAGGGGCTGCCCTGAGCCTGCTGTGGCCCCCCAGCCCCTGGGCGAGCACCCCCTGATGCTCCTTGGGCTCTGCTCTGCTTGGCAAGTTGGCTTGTGATGACTTGTGTTGTCACGATCTTCTCTCTTTGCTGCAAATGGCTGTTATTCCTTCAGCAATACGAACAGAGGGCAGCACAGTGAAGCACACAACCCCTCAGATCGACTGTTCAAGATGAACACTTTCCACTCAGCCACACTCAGTGAAATACACTTCACTTTAAAGTACAGTATTGCTAAAGACAAACATGCAGAGCCCGACTGGTTTGCTCTCAAGATTTCCATGAACTTTCTGCTTCTTCCTGGATCCATCAGGGAGGTTTAGATGCATCAGCAAGCTCTCCATGTGCAGGACACTTGGGACTGGTGAGTTAAGAGAGCATGATGATCCTTGGAGACAGAAGTACTGAGGGGGAATTACTCCACAGAAACACGCAACTTTCATTCATTCATACTTCAGGAATTGGCTCCATCCCAATGGAGGGAAGATCCAGCTGGCCCAAAGCCCTCCCAAGCATAAATGCTGGTTGTCCAGTACATATGGCAGTACCATTCAAAGAGCTATGACAATGATACTGTTTATAGCTCTGGAAATGGCGCTGCCATCTGCACCACGGTGCAGTGGCTCATCCCTGGTCGGGGCTCTGCAGGACCTGCCCCTGCCCTGCTCCTCCACGCGCTCAAGAGTCCTGCTCAAACACGGCACAACTCCCGGGTCGCTGGCTGGAATACACGAGGATAGAGGCACCACTTTGGCTGAGAAATCCCTGCCATCTAAAGGAAAAACACTCTTGGAGGTCCCATGGAGGTTGTCTGGAGGAGAAGCCTTCAGAGGTGCTGGCTCCACAGTTTTCTGCTCCTGGCAGTGGGGAAGGACCAGCCCTGCACAATATTCCCTGCAGAGGCCAAGGAAGCTGCTGCAGTGGTGCAAGTGGAATCCAGTGATACAAGCACATGCACACACACATGTATGTGCTGGTTTCCTCTTCTACCCAGGATAAAAATTGAAGCCTTCCTCTCTTTCCATGATTTCCCCAATGGCACCATTTTCTTTCCTACCCTCTGGATTCAAACTGAGCTGTTGCACTGCCCTCCCCTCCAGGGTTAGTTTGGAAATACTGCACAGCACTGGAGTTCATTTCTCCTGAAGAAAAGCACGTGGCATTCGCAGGGCAGGACGTGCTGCACCTACTGAGCAAATTGCCAGATATCCACTTCCCAGTTAATCCTGGTGTGATGCTTCCAGGGAAGCACTGATCATTCTTACTGCCCTTTCCAGCTGGAAGCCTGTGCTAGGCTTGCTATTTCCAGGTGGTTTTTGAGACCATTCTTCAAAGTTGAGGGACTTGTGCTTTGGAAAATTGTGCAGCCCCTTTTCTGTTGCTGAAACATCTTTCCAAGACAACTATTGTATGACTACAGCCATAACTCCCACTAGAGATTATCCTTATCACACTAATGCATTGTTAATGTAGGAAGAAAGACAAAAAGGAGCTTTTCCTTCTCCTTGGCAGTGACGTCCTGCAGTCTCCAAGGATGACTGTGGGAAAAGCTTTGAGTTACAAGGTGAGAATACTTTTTCTGATGCCTGGAGTGTTTGAATCAGCTGTGTTCCTATGACAGGCACTGACAGCTTTCCGCTCAGAGCTTTTAAGCCTTAAAAAAACTCAGCATGATCTCAAATAACTTTTCTCCAGCCTCACTGAGTATCTCATCAATAACAACTGTGACAAAATCAACCAGGGGACATAAACAAGGCCAAAGAGAGAAGCAGAAGAACAACCGTTTTATCACCTCAGTTCTGTTTCTAGACCATGTAAAAGTCCTGTAAGACCAGACTGGTAAGGTTTTGTACCTTTTTAGCATAGATATGATGGAAAATCAAGATGTTCCTCTCTGTGATTAGCAGAACACCTAGGGGAAAGGTGTTGTGATCAAGGGTTAGTGGGTCACAGGATGTGGCAGCACCACAGCTTGGACTGTTCCAGCCAGAGGTAATTTCACTGAAAAGCAGAGACAGCAGCACACAGAGCTGGAGACTGTAGGTCACATTTGCATCCTCTCTTCAGCTGAGCTTTTTGGAAAAAACTGCAACCAAGATGAATTACAATAAAGTGATGGACATAGGGATGTTGTAGGGGTAAGAGCATGTAGCCATATGATGGGAAATGACACTGGAGAAATTGCCAGAGGGAGGAAAGCAGACAGAAACACTCACAAGAGGGCCTTTAACAAATACTTGACACAGAGAACCAAAGGAATAACAGACATGTCAGACATCTCAGACCTTTGAACTCTGTGCTGAGTGCTCAGTGAAGCCTCTTAGATCCCTAAAAGTGAAGAACCCAGAAGACCTGTGAACCTGCCTCATCCAAAAAGCTCAGGAGCCTCCTAACCTGGTCTGTCTGAGCTGTCCAGTCCTGTCCCATCAGCTCAGGCAGGCTGGCACTGGTGACAGCAGCTTAGTGAGCAGAAATGGATCTAGAATTCTCACCCCTGAAGGAGCCCTGGGGCCTTCCAGAAGGCGACAGGACACAGTGAAAGGGTCTGAATATTGTTATAACACAGAGTTGCTGCTCACAGCTCCTGAGGTACAGGAACTGAGTCCATCTGGGATGGTGTGGGGTGATGCTGGGAAACTGCTCTCCCTGCCCTGGACACTGCAAAGGTCCAAAAGATCTCTCCTTTGAGAAACTCTGCCTCATGGGTGCTTTTGTACATGCAAATATATCCAAGGCACAAACCCACTCTGAAGCACCCCAGAGACTCCTTATCCTTCAATTTTCAGTGATGGCCAGGAGGCATTGGGTGCTGGAAGTTACTGTGGGTTTCACTCTCTTTCAGTAATGTGCTCTCCAAGAAGTGCTCAGTGTTCCCTTCCTGTTTAACCAGGGATGCCCTGACTGTGTCTGAGGTCTCTGCTTGTGTTTGTCTACCTCAAATTAGCAGCTTATGCAACTCCCACTGGCTGCTTTCAAAAAAATATTTTGGCAACCCCTTGTTGCTAAGAAATGTCCTTTATGCCCCATCCCTGGAAGTACTTAAGGCCAGGTTGGATGGAACTCTGAGAAACCTGGTCTAGTGGGAGGTGTCTCAGCCCATGGCAAGGGGGTGGAACGAGATGAGCTTTAAGCTTCCATCTCACACCAGTGTGGGATTCTATGATTTCCTCCAGCCTTTGAAGGGATGGTGCCAGTTCTCCATCAGTGGTTGGGTGTTCTGCAGTGCAAAACTCCAAAAGCAGGTTGAGCGCTGATACAGGGAGCAGATTGCAGCCTAATCACAGCTCTGACTCTGTGTATGCTCCATCCTACCCAGGGAACCTGGCTATGGAACATTACAGATGGTGGGAAGAGAAACTGCATTCTCCGCTTTGAACTCTGCTGTCTTACAGCAACTGTTGAGATCTGCTGCCTCTCTTCAAAATCTGAGTGTCCTAATGAGGAATAAACAAAAGCACTGAAGGGAAAAAGGAGAGGAAACCCCCTGCCTGCCACAAATCTGCTGGGATAACTGGAGGCTTTGTGGGCACTGTGCAATGTCCTCAGGGTCTGTGGCTTTGTCAGCTGGATGCCAAAGACATTGTCTGTGGCACAGGTGAAGGGATTGGTACATTGGGATGCTGGAGTTGTTGGAGGGAGGGGCGTGAAATGGAAGGGCCAGGTGCCTTCTGTGTGTCTCCCCATGGAACATGCAAAAGGCTGGTCATATCAGTCCCTGTGACTTGTCATCCAGGTTCAAGGAGACTGTCACTGAGAGCACCAGGATTTTCTTGGTTCTGAAAGGAGCACTGCTCCTTTTCCTTGCCCTCTTTCCAGAAACATCTTGAGTAGGAAGCCAATTTCACACTTATTTCATTTTTCTTTTTAATGTTGGAGCTGCATCTCTGGAAGTGCCTGGCCCCTGAAGCATTCCCATGATGCTTGTCCCATGGTGACAGGAACCCAACTGGAGCCCTGCACCAGGGAAGAGGAAGCCTCAGAGCTGTCAGAAGTTTTAACTGACTAAAGACAGGTATCGGAGTGTTCCACATCCCTGTGCAAACCTCTCATGGCTGTATCTAGGAATAACAGAGGGTGGTTGAGACAAAACAGAGGGCGGTGGGCACTGAACAGGCTCCCCAGGGCAGTGGTCACAGCCCCAAGGCTGCCAGAGCTCAAGGAGCGTTTGGACAACACTCTCAGGGACAGGGTGGGATTGTTGGGGTGCCTGTGAAGGGTCAGGGGTTGGATGGATAATCCTTGTGGGTTCCTTTCAACTCAGAATATTCTGTGAATTAATAAAAGTCCTGTATGCACGGATCAGGCTTGGTCCCGTCAAGGGCCACAGAGAGCTCTCCTGTCTTGAGCACAGTCTGTAATGTAAGGGGGCGTTGTGCTGCTCTAATGCGAAACTAATCCAATCACAGACTGGTTTGGGTTGGAAGGAACCTTAAACATCACTTTGTTCTAAGCCCAGCCATGAGCAGAGACACCTTCCAGGTTGCTCCAAGCCCTGTCCAACCTGGTCTTGAACACTTCCAGGGATGGGGCAGCCAGAGCTTCTCTGGGCAACCTGTGCCAGGGCCTCACCGCCCTCACAGGGGAGAATTTTTTCTAACATCTATCTAAACTTACTCTATCTTGTTTTCCTCTGTGCAGTGCCCACTGAGGAGACCCTGCAGTGTTGTACCACGGTCCTTGGAGTGCGACCAACCATCCTGAGAACAACCACCCCCAAAAGGCAGCATCCCTGCTGCCCACAGCGTTCTGCAGCCAGGAGACCAGCAATGTCCTGGGGTGAAACATCCCCACTCAGCTGGGGCTTCTGCCTCTACCCCACGAATCTTCAGCTATAAATCAAATGAGGCTTTAAATTGTGTTGCAATAAACAGCGAACAGACACAGAGCTGCAGTAATAAAAGAAAGGACTTACAGAGCATGTTCATGGTTAGACAGGAGCTGGTCTGCTGCAGAAGAGCAGGAGGAGCTTGGAGACAGAGGAACAGCCACTTTCAGTGCAGAAAGGTGGAAAGACAGAGACAGTGAGGTGGTTAAGGGGGGAAAGGAAAAAACACAGAGATGGTTAATCGGAAAATGCCTTCCCACTAGCCCGACATCAAACACTGAGCAGTTGTATTCCAATAGTGGCAGAGTTAGAGCTAAATCCCTAAACCTCCCACTAAAGAGGAAAGCTGATTTCTAGAGGAGCAGTGGTAACTGGGTTAGAACCATATGAGCCATCAGGTGTGGTCCTTTTTGTCATAACCCCTTTTAGGAATCATTCTGCTTTTCAAGTATATCCTTTTCATGTCTCACTGACATGGTTTTAGGCAGGAATGTTTTGCTGAGCCTATTTTCCAAAACCTCTTCAGTAACTGCTCTAGGAAGGGATTTGATAGCCTGACACTGCTTTCCTCCTGCTAATTTTGTGAGTACCAACAAGCCCCTTTGGGCTGATTGAGGATCCTCTTTTGAGGAAGCTGCCTGTACCACTTAAAGAAAAGTCCAGGGAGTAGCAACCGGGTCACTTAATTTCTCCATGCGATAACTCACATGTTCATTGCTAAGAATTTATAATTCATGGAGGCAATGCAGAGCTGCTGTAGATCCCTGGCTGGTGATCTCTGAGCCTTTTAACAGCTCTAGTGGGCTGGAAATGTTGGTTTGAGTTTTTAAGTACAGAATGGGGAGCAATAGTTGAGCTCCCTGACTTCATCAGACTGCAGTGCAGGAGTACAGCAGTTCCTATTTAATCTTCAGTAAAGCTGGAACTGCACCTGGCTGCAAGCCAGCACCTGGTATCAGCTTTTAAAATACACCACTCTTGGCTATGAAGAAGGCGTTACTGATCTCTAACCAACCCTCTGAAGTGTAACAGAGAATTGCCAGTGCCTCTTAATGCACTGACCAGTTGTAACCCCCTTCCTTGTCCTGCCTTTTTTTCCTAACCAGCCAACAAGAGCCTGGTAAAGTAAATGAACATTTTCCTGTATAAACAGAATCAGTTCTGATGTGGAGGCCATTTTTCCTCTCCTGAAAGCCACTGAATTGCCTGAAGAGGCTGCAGAAGTGGTGTTATGTAGTATCATGGCAGTGACAACATAATTAACAGCTGAAAATTGTCCTGCTTGGGCATGAAAGCTTTGTAAGGCTAATTTAAGGATATGGGCTGTCTCTGACCTCCGTGTGATCTCTGTAACAGCAGAACAAAAACTGTGGCAACAGCTGCTGAGAATTTGGATTGATGAAGAAATCAAATTTCAGGCACCTAAAAACTTATCTGAGTTAGACAAGTTTCCTTGTGTCATTAGAGCATACAAAATTTTACAGCCAAACCTTCCCAGGCAAGCCCATGTGAAACTATGCGTGGGGGAGAGAGGATTTTTAAGGAAATTAATTTAGCCTACACCGTCTTTTAAGGGATTTTTATGGGCTTGGTTTAAAATTTATCAAGGACAAAGATTCTTTCAAAAACAGAGAAAGCAATGGTGTGTCACTGAAGTGCATAATTTCCCTGAGTTCTTCGAGATTTTTTTTTATGGACTACTCTCTTGCATCCTGTTTTTATAGAACAGAATTATGGAATATCCTGAGCTGGAAGGGACCCTCAAGGGATCATCCAGTCCAACCCCTGGCCCTGCACAGATACTCCAAAAATCCCACCCTGTTCTGAGCATGTTGTCCAAACACTCCTTGAGCTGTGGCAGCCTTGGGGCTGTGCCCACTGCCCTAGGGAGCCTGTTCAGTGCCCACCACCCGCTGGGGGAAGAACCTTTTCCTGATATCCAGCCTAACCGTCCCCTGACACAGCTCCAGCCGTTCCCTGGGTCCTGTCACTGCTCACGGAGCGCAGAGAGTGGTGCCTGGTTTTCCTCCTCCCACAGGAGCTGAACGGGCTGTGCCTGCCTAGGGAGCTCCAGGGATGCTGAGGTGCTGCAGGAGGGGCATCTCCTGCTGGGGTGAAGCCAAGCAAGTGTTCCCATACTCCATGCTGACAGCACTGTGCTGCTGATGGTATGGAATGGAGCTCTTTGAAGATCTCTTGGTAATGCTTCTGGAAGTGTCATTCCTAATTGCTTTCTTGCCTATGAAGTAGTTGCTCTGTGCAGTTCTTGACTCAAGTGTTGTGTCAAAGTGTTATAAAGTGCTTTCACTGCTAATAAATACTAACTACAGTGCTGTAAAAACTTGTCAAAAACTCACCATAGGGCATGAACCTCACTAAATACCTGACATGTGCCTTTAATATATCAATGTAAACTGTGACTGCTTCTGCCAGGCACGTGACAGATCAATCAGTGATAAAATTACTCATACATAATATTAACATAAGACATGACCAGTTTCTTGATTTTTCTTTTCTCTGGTACTAGTGCTTGAGTTTGCCTGTTTGGCTCCTCTGTTTCATGGAGCAATGCTGCAGCCTTCCAAAGTGACAAACCCATATTGTATTTCCTTTAGTTCTTAAAAAAAACCCCCACAAACCAAAACTATATTACTGTGGGCACTTAAACAGCTGTTAAATGTCTTTCCAGAGGTGGCTTCACTTCAGTGGAGGGAACAGTCCTGCCAGGACTCAGACCTTGAAGACTTGGGGGCTAAAGTACTTGCTATACTTCATTTTGAGAGAGGTAAGGATTTCAGAGCATTATAATACTCCTGTGTGGATGTCACATTATTTGATGTGTGATGCAATACCAAGGCAAAGCATAAGAAATGGGAGGTGGTGGAGTCCCCATCCCTGGAGGTGTTCAAGGAATGACTGGACGTGGCACTCAGTGCTCTGCTCTGGGTGACAAGGTGGGGATGGGTCACAAGTTGGTTTCTTGGAGGTCTTTTCCAACCTAAATAATTCCATGACACCATAAGCACTTTGTAGATAAAGCTAAATGCTCTTTAGTACCACGTGCCTCTTCAGTGCTGTGCTGTGCCTTGATGGGCCTACGGAATAACACAAATCAACATCCCTTCTGCTAAGCCTGCAAGAACACCTCTGCAAAGTCTGTTAGTCACAGTGACACTCACCAAGTGTCAGACAGAATCCACACACTTCCTTCAGGGACATGACTGACTTTGAAACTAGGGGTTCAGTCACTGCCAAGAAAGGTTTAATAAAGCAAGGTGGCTATTTTGACTTTTGTGACTGAAAGCAGCATCAGAGGAAAGGAAGAATGCAGGATGGACCACAGCAATGTTCCTCCTTTCCAAGCAAGGAAAGGTAATACAGTCAAACTGCATCCCCAGGAGTGCTCTGTTGTGCCAAACTCATTTCAAAACCTGTGCCTCTAATGTATCTGTATTTTCTGAAATCAAATTTAGAGGTAGTCCAACAGAAGACCATGACAAGAGTCGCTGGTGAGTCCCAAAATCTGGCTACTTGAATTTAAAAATGCTGTGTTCTGTGCTGGGTGACAGTAAGGCTGAAGTTTCTGTCATGGCCAGGGAACAGAAAGAGTAACACAGAAGTAAGACCTGGAAATCACCAGCAAATGCAGGAATATGCATACAGCTGTATGTAATGGGGGATGGAGTGTTTCCAATGCAGGATGTACTCCCAAAGGCATCCCTAAAGCAATAGTACGTCTTTACTGGTGGCAAAATAAAACCAAAACTGTGCCCGTATCAATTCCCAGCTCAGGTCATCTCTTTAAGATGCACATATTTACCGAGGAGCAGATGTTATCAAGAATAACCTTTGCTCTGCCAAATAAATAAAACCAAACCTCTCAAAATGGCCAGTCTTCTGTTTTGAATTGGGCAGTTGAAGATGAAAAGATGCTTTGAGCTGACTCAGGACTGAAATCCCAGGTGGGTGAGCACTGCAGACACGGCCACAGCAGGGTTAGAAGGTACCTGCATTTGCTGATGCCTGGGAACCAGGCAGGATGGCACCAGCAGCCACCCAGCAATTGGAAACAAGGATCCAAAAAGTGGCAAATTGGTAAAAGGCAATCAAATCCCAGCAGATGTACTGAAAGTCCTTGACACTTTCCTGGAAATCCCAAAGAGCTGGCCAAAATTTCTCAAGGAAAACCAGGCTGTTCTCTGCCACAGACACTCCAAAAGCCTTAGAAACAATTTAAACTACAGCAATGTAGTTGTTCCACAGCTGCGAGTTTACAGAGGAAGAGGTGGTGCATATAATGCTTAAATAAATTCTCCTGCAGCAATCAGAAAGGAAAAGGGTTATTGAAAGAGGAAAAAGAACAAAGACGTTAACCTAAAATTAAAATGCACTTAAACAATTAGCTCTGAGTTGGAGACATCTGCTGCCACAATGGATAATAGAACATGACAATAATTGCTTAGGTTTATATAGCATTTCTAGCCCTAAGACATGTGGAGCTCTCTGCAAATGCTGATTTGCATTGTCTGGAAACACTTCGACTGATAAAACATATTAATCTCTGGAGAGGAGAGAAACAGCCCAACACATTCATCAAAGCTGTGCAAAGGTCAGCTGAAACAGAAGTGAAGTAGGTGGATAGCAAATTGCTATCCTAATAGATTTTGGACCTCTGGAATGAATGGAGAGAGTCCTAAAGGACTTGGAATCAGATTCTGTATGTTGACATGTAGTAGGAGGGATGTGTGTACTTATGTAGATGCAATTGTTTAAGTTGCATTCTATTATTTATGTGGTATGTTTCCAATAGGTCTGGCTTTGTGACAGGGGGAGATGTCAGGCATTCCAGCTGCAGGAAACATGGTGCTATGGCCAGCAGTGCTCTGCTCTGGGCAGTGGACTCCTAATTACGGCTGGAAGGCAGAGAATTGACTCACCTCTTTGCCCATCTCATCACACCACTCCCAGCAGCAGCTATTCAGCCAGTCCCATTATTCCCAACACAGGACACATGGAGAAGCTCAGCTAAATGTCATTACATGAGAGAGAATTAATTTTTGAGCAGACACATTCCACTTGAGGTATATGAACCTGAGTAAGTACCTGGCATTGTCTCATTGATTCAGGAAGCTGGGATTAGATTAGCCAGTCCAGTAATGGTGCTCCACATTGATAAGGGCTCCAGTGAAATCAGATTAGTGCTTTCCCAACAGATAATGTCCTGCTTTTTCATCATGGCCTCCAAAGCAATGAAACCCACCATTCAGATCACACTGTGCAGCACAGGAGCTGTTTCCTTTTACTATCTGGAGACCTGAAGGATGAAAAAGTACATGTGGAAACTGAGCTTGACTTTACTGAGTGAGTCCCACCAGGCAGATGAATGCCCTGCTGTTGTCACACACTCCCTTTGCTGTTTCCCTGCACTACCTTTTGCAGGGGCAAGGAAAGGAAACTTTGAGGAAAGCAGCAGATGCTGGAGCAGAGGGAAGCGGGTGGGAGAAGGGCAGTATGTGCCGAGGCATCACAGCAAGGGAAGTGTTTCTGAAGCCCTTGAGAGCACAGTGGGGGCTCTCTGGAGCTGCCTGTGGAAACCATGTTCCTGTTCCAGGCCAGCACAGAGCTGGGGACATGCTGCTCATTATGCAAAGCAGAAGGAAATAAGAAACAGTCGTGTGTGTCAAAGACCAGAGAGGTTTAATTGCAAAAGACAACAATTAATGCAAGTTACTTAAAGTTTCCATTTGAATCAGAAAGACAGTGAAGTGAAACCCAACAATAATTGCAGAGAGAAGGAATGTTGGCCTGCAGCAGGACTAGTCATCCCATCCCTGTGGTTTCTTCCCTTCTGCTTTTTCCAACAGAATCCTTCCTTCCAGCACTATCCTCTGACAGCACAGGAGGAGCAACCAGGAGCTGGACCTCCTCTAGCTTCTGTAAACCATACTGCTTTCCATTTTCCATAAGCAATACTACAAAGACTGAGCAGGACAGAGGGTGGCACGGGCAGGCAGCTCCTGGGGTGGTTGGACTGAGCCCAACTTCCCTGGACAGCCCATGGAGTGCAGAATCCCCACTGCTTCCTGCAGAAAGGGTTTTCATGGACACCTCCAAATTATACCACAAACAGGGAGGTACCAAAGCAGGGGTCAGGCATTCCACAGGGCGAGATAAACCAGGGCAACCAACACCAAAAGTAAATCTCAGACCAGAAAAAAAGCCTTAACTGGGATCCTGCCCCATCAGAACACACCAAATGCCTTTGTTATCCAAAGTACAAGGCATGCAATTAAAAATAGACAAAAATGAGTTGGTATTTCAGTTGCTTTCAAGGTGCTCAAGGTGCCCTTCAGTGCCTTGGCTTTCCTACCAGAAACAAACTGATGCAGAAGAGAAGTTCTGATCTTGAATCTCATATTAGACAAAATAACAAAAAGGGGTTTAACTTAACTCTAATCACTTTTTCCAATATACAGACATATTGAAAGAGATTATCTCACTAAAATTGAAGGAAACTGTGGTATTTTAAAAACCTAATCCCCTCTTTCCTTTGTAGGAGATAAGATAAATATCTTGATTTCACTCAGTACAATTACAAGAAGATTTCTCTTATCAGAAGTTCTCCGTTTCCTCCGATGAGGCATTTTTTGAGCCGTGTACAAGGCTTCAGCAGTGTCCTGGTTATTGGCAGGCAGGATTGGGGTGGAGGAAGGTACCAGGCTCCTGTGACAGAGGGTGCAGCACAGACACAGCCCAGGATGGTGCTGGCAGTGCCTCGTCGTCCCAGGGAGCTGAAGGGATGCTGAGCAGGGCAGGGGAGCCAAGGTTACCCCGTGCCCTTTCTCTACTCTTCAACATTTTTGCCAGAAGAATCTTGAAGTGCCAAAAGACAAAAAGCCTTTAAACTGTTCAGCTCCTAAATTTAGCACAGATCCCTAGGAAAGAAAAAGCAGGGAAGGGACAGGAGGAAGAACCTTACCCCAAACCTCACAGATGACACATGAGAGACAAATAATTAGTGTCTCCACTTCTACGCTGGGGATCACCCAGGCTTGACAAGGAGCCTATTGCATTTACAAATACAAAGAAAGGCTTCAGCAATACCTTCAGCAAACACCCACAAGAGAAAAACAGTCCTCCCACACACAAGCTGGAGGTGCAGCGTGTGGGGATGGTGGTGGTCGGTTCTGTGAGCACAGACAGGTTCTGCCTTCCCAGAGCCATGGCAGGGGCAGAGCAGGGGCTGCAGCTCCCCACTGCCATGGCTTGCCATCAGCTCCCACCCCTACACATTCAGCTCATAGTGGAGATCCTGCTCGTTACTATTTTCCAGACTCTGCTGGAGCCTCCCTTCCTTGTAAGTCATATGAGAAGCATCTGAGAGAGCTGGGGAGAGGCTCTGTCTGGAGAAAAGGAGGCTCAGGGGGGACCTTCTTGCTCTACAACTCCCTCAAGGTTGTAGCAAGGTGGGAGTCAGGCTCTGCTCCCAGGGAACAAGGGACAGGACAAGAGGGAACAGCCTCAAGCTGTGCCAGGGGAGGGTCAGGTTGGACATCAGGAGGAATTTCTGCATGGAAAGTGTTGTCAGGCATTGGACGGGGCTGCCCACGGAGCTGGTGGAGCCCCCGTCCCTGGAGGTGTTCAAGGAACGACTGGACATGTAAGATGAAACCAGGAAAACAGGGAAAGGAAGGGAAAAGACCCTTCCTGCAGCTTCCCACCCTCCCAGCTGAGGCTGCTCAGTGCTCTGCACATCCCAATGTGCGCTGCCAGGTTGGAATTATGTCCTGACCATTGCAAATGCCTTTGCCCAGTGTGGATTGAGCCTCTATGGGCACCACACCAGCTACCTGGAGGAGTTCCGTGTGCCAGCAGCTGCCCCAGGGTGCCCTGTGCAGTGACACACTTGGGTCAGTCAGGAGACACGGAAATACACGGCTCTCTGTGCATGAGGGAGAGGGGAAGGGAAGAAGGGAGCTGTGCAGAAGGGGCTCGTGTCCCATCTTTTAGTTTGGAGGTGGTTTGATGCTGCACAGAACAACACCCAGCCAAGCCCTTTGCCACGAGCGCAACTCGATTTTTATGGTGATAACCTGGGCTGCTGTGGAACATCCACATTCCCAGACTCCAGGGCTCCTCTGCTATATGATCCTGCACATACAACGTCCCCCTGCACTCCCTGCCTCAGCCCATATCTCCTGTGTGAGCTGTCAGGTGCCTCCTGATATTTATAGCTCTCTGCGCCTTGCTCACAATCCTTCACAACTTCCAGTCACAGTGTCTGTGCATGTTAGAAGGCTGTTACTGGGGAGAAGACTGATGCCAAGTTGTAAAATCATGCCAGGGAAGTTGGAACATAAGTTTGATTGTAAATACTGGCAAAGTTTCACAAAAAAATTACAAGAAAGCTCCTTCAAGAAAGGACAAAATGCTTTTTTTAGTTGTTATTGAGTCTAATTATCTCCTATATTTTTATAGAATCCCTTTTCAGGTTTGCCATTGGTGAAATTTAAGTGAAAACCAAATTAGGTCTTGACTATGTTTAACAACATTAGCATTTACAGGCAGCAATGAGATCCTCTCCCAGGCTCCATTTGCCAGATGAAACCATCCAGCTGTGCTCAGGCTGTGGTCCTGAGCTGCTTCTCCTGGCACAGGGAACTGACACCTGACCCCAAACCACCAGAGCGGAAAACACACGTTGAGGAACCTCTGGTTGCACTGCTCAGAGGGCTCAGCCCTGGGGCTGCAGCAAAATGAAGGAAATAGCACTCAAGTCCCCATTTTTAAATGTGCATCACTTGGTGTGTTTCTCAAGCTTTTGCTCAGAAACTTCCCCAGAAGAGCTTAGTGGGCATGTGCTTTATCTGCACCTTCATAGAGGGCAGCTCTTGTCTGTCAGTCCAATCAATAAGGCAACTGCTGGAGAGAGGACAACACAGACCCTAAACCTCAGCAACCAGGACCTGCTCCAAGTCCCACAAGCACATCGAGTCCACACTTGCCTCCAAAAGTGACCTGTGCAAATCCAGTGTGAACCAGCGAGCGCCGAGGCAATGAAGGGAAGAGCAGACCAAGTCCGAATGATCTGTCTTGGGGTTAATGAACTTGCAGTAAAGAAGACATAACACATATCAAAGCTCTGATCCATCCTGCAGGATCATTAAAATTCCCAGGCAGATCCTGCCAGTCAGAAATGTTCACCCTGATGGCCTGGTTTTGTTCTAAATAACTTTCTAGCTTTGGGCAGCAGCATCCATCAATGAAATTCTTTTCTAAATGATACCTTAGTGATAAGAAACAAAAAATCATATGGCATCTACAGTTGGTGTAAAGGGGAAAAACCTGTTGGAAGCACATTCATCCTGCAGTTTTTGCTAAAATAAAGAAACAAATTAAATTGAAGATGTGCATCCTTTCTGTTTAAAAACTGAGTCACAGGGAAGATTCACTTCCAGTTTCAAGTTTGGTCAAACCAAGCTCAAATCACGTTTGTTATTGATGGGTTTTGTTCCCTTGCTGGGCGTGTTTGTGAGTTCTGTGCACCCAGGTGCACACCTGCTGCTTCCTCATGTCTCCCTAAGAGCAAAACCAGAAACTCTGGAAGAACCTATAAATATGGATAAGGATAAATAAGGATAAATAAATAAGGATTTTACTCTTTCAACTAATTTGGAGGACTCTCCAGGCAGCCTGGCAGCGTAAATGGGGAATACAAACAACTGGCATTGAAGTTAAGGGCAGTCAGGACACCCCAGGTTTGAACCCAAACCCGAATCTTTCATATCTGGACCAGCTGAAGTTCAGAGCCTTTTGCGAGTTTGTCCAAGAGAAGTTGTGCATGTTCTGAAATCTCTCTTTTTCTGTCATTTGTTGGTTGTTTTTCTTTCTTTCCAGCAGCCCTGAAGCCCTTCCCTGCTGCAGCCTGGAGCCAAATTCCAGGTGGTTGCTGCAGCCCTGGCACACTGTACACTTTTCAACACACCAGTGCAGGTGTAACACCTCCCTGATAACACAGCCTGTAAACATCACCTTTCCAGGAATAACTTCCCTCTGCTTTAACAAAACCAGCTCATGTGTGTGAGAGACATTAAAAACAGAGCAGAGCAGAGCCAACAATAGTTGCTCCTGTCACACAGCAGCAGCAGCAGCAGCCCTGGCTCAGATTCCTCTCTGATGCTCCTGAAATGGTTTTTAGGCACTTCAGCAGGGAGAGCTGAGCTGGCTGTGGCTGCTGCTGAGGTCCTTCCTTCCTCCAAAGCATCTCTGCAGGTGCCAGTGGCCACCACTCTTTCCTACAGGAAAACACAAGAATGAAGGGACGTGTTCCCCCCGTCTGAGGCCAAACGCACCTTTTGGCTTGTCAAACACCACGGGATGGGTCTGCCTTGGGAGAGATGGAGGAGAGGACAGGGCAGCAGAGGACAGGCTGGGCTGGAGGCTCAGCTGGGCAGGACTCAGCTGGGCTGGAGCAGGAAACCCCACTGCGTGCACCAGACCAGGGCTGTGGAGGAGGAAGAGGAGGATGAGTGGGATCTGGTGGGCTTTCCAACCCCCAGCAGCAAGCGTGTTATTCTGCCTCAGGGAGCTCTGCAGTCTCTGTCTTGGGGCCTAAGGAAGGAGTAGAGAGTACAAGAACAGAAGAAGCCAAAATAGGACGAGATATTTTACCTGAAAACCCAGATCCTTGAGAGACACTTGTCAGTCCATCAGAAAACAGCTCTGAGTAACCAACCTCTGTGTCTTCTGAGTAACCAACCTCTGTATTTTCTGAGCTAAGCCACAACTGGAGCCCATGAAATCCCACCATGGCAGGTGGGACGGGGTCACTGCTCCATCCCCAACCCGTGTGCACGGCTGTTGGGGAAGGGTGGCTGAGAGCCACAAACCATCCTATGATTCTATAATCAGTTATCCTTTTGCTCCACAGCAGCTCTGACCTTCTCTTCCCTACAACCAGCATGGATTTATTTTTATTCCAACAGATCTGTGGAGTTGCTGAATTTCTAAAAAGCAGAGACCCGAGCCGCTGCAGTGCCCATTCCAGTGGCAGCAGGGAAACACCAGAGCTCGCTGCAGTTTGGGAGATTTACTGGCACAGGGACCAATAAACCTGCACAGCCGTGCCCCAGCTGCACACCAGGATTTACTGCACACTCCTCCCAGGGTTTTTGCCCCTCCAGAGTGCTGACACGAGTATGGGCTGGTGGGGTTATTTATGTGATTTTGTATTTATGAAGACAATGAACCACCAGCCCCCAAGGCGCATGTTTCTTTTTTTTCCCCCACTTTGTTTCTCTTGGCTCTTTTAAGAGAAAAATCAGGATGTGTTTTACTTTGGAGAAATAAAAGTGACACTTTGAGAAGACCTCTCTGTGATGGAAAATAAGTGATAAATAAACTTCTCACTAGAGCTTTCCCTGAAGAGACTAACACAGTGCTCCCTGCTGAGCAGTGCAGTTCTGAGAGGAAATGGGGAACACACCAAAGTGACCTCCTTGACCCAAATGTTCCAGAGTTTGTCTGGATCATTGCTCAAATATGTTTTACCCAAAGTCATCTTATTTGCTGTGGCAAAGTTTCAAAACTTGTTTTGTCCAACAACGCAAGCAATGCTGACCTGGGTTCCCATCCACTTGTGCAGCAGAGTTCAGTGACTCACAAAGGCACAAGTTTGTTGGTTTGTGTTGAATAAATATCTACACATGACAAAAGATACACAAACAATCTGTTTAAAGGGGAATAGAGCATTTTTTCAGAAGATTCTGGCATTTTGCTTTCAGTCTCGTGATGCACAGAACCCCTGAACACACGGCACAGCCATCCAGAAACCGCATCCATTGCAGTTCATCATTGTACTAATTTTTGCCATACATTAGTTGAGTGCTCATTGTAAATTCTCCTATTCACTCATTCTCCAGAATGATTCCCAAGTCCTTTCAGTGAAAGATATTCCAAACCATAGGTTATTATAACTATGATTGCAAATATTTATAATGAATTATGCAATTGGTGCTGCAGCCAGAGAAACAAACCTTTGTCTAGGACATGTGAGTTGCAATCTCAGCCATTGAAAAATGAATTGGGCATGAATTTCAGACTGTAGCCAACCCTGCAGATCTCAATTCAACATTTGCATGTGTCCTGCCTGAATTCTGATGGTTCAGATCAGAATTGAAATAGATGAGTACCCAGGGATAAAAATAGGGGTTCTGGTGATTTCTACACTTGCAGAAAGCAAACCTGGAATGCAGGCAAATCAAAATCTTCTTCTGAAGCTCAATATTTCATTCTTACACGCTTTTCCATTGTACACATAGATACAGCTCTAATCAAGATCTGTCCCCTGGCTGTTTATGACATCCTCAAAACACATTTTGCACCATATCTTGTCCAGTTCAAGGAGTGAGTATCTCTCACACCAGCTGATGGGGAGCTCAGGAACAACACGGGTGACAGGAGATCCTTTCCCCATCTTCTGGCTCATAATTTAGGGATAAAGTGGGGTGGTTGCCATGGCATTAAGAAAGCTGTGATCACAGAAAGCTGTGAACAGAGGTGACCCTTACATTTGCTTTGGCCACCACAACGATCATCAGTGTGTTTAAAAAGACTCAAAATGAGGATTTCATCAGCTTAGGGACACTCAGCATAGAATGAAGGAGGCCACCAGCAGCTCAGCCCTCCTGCAGGTGTTCAGAGCCTCCTGGATCACTTGCACATCTCTCAGTGCTGGCCTGAGCCTGCCTGTCCCCAGGACACAGGCAGGACAATGAGGCCTCACACAGAGGCAACAGTGCAAAAGCAATGGGAAAACTTGGAGACATAAGGAGTCACCAGCATGGCTATCTCATACTCTTAGAGGTCAAACACCTGCACAGATGGAAGCAACTCACCTTCTGGGCTGGTGTGCTCCCTGCCCGCTACATCTCCAGCCCTCACATGAGAGAGGCTGCCTGTCCTCTCTCTGCCTTGTCTTCTTAACAAAAACCATCCTGTTGCTGTGCTTGCCATCCAAAAGAGTCACGGCTCTCTTTTTCTGTGCCTAAGCCACTGTGCTGGTCCCTGCACCCACTGGGTGCCTTCCTGAGAGCACAGGGATGGCAGCAAGCCCCCTCTCCCCTGCAGGGATGTGTGTTCAGCCTTCACACCTGTGGCTCCTGAGCCAGGGGGACCGGCTTGCTCCGGGTGGGATGGAGAGCTGTCCCCAGCAAGGGATGCTCTCTCACTCCTTCCTGCAGCAGAGGAGCATCTGGCTTGTCTTCTGACAGAAATACAGGCTGAGAATGTCATGGTGCCACACATCCATCACTGAGAGAGCGCTCTGGGACCATGGGATCATGGTCACTAAACAGTTTTTAATCAGTAGAAGATAAATACATTGTAATGTCCTTCATGATTTAGAAAGCTTCAGAGGCCTGTCTCAAGGATGCGACAAGCCCTGCCACATCTCCCATCCATTATATGGCTCAGGACTCTCTCCAAAACTTCAGAGATCACTGCAGAAGGGAGCTTGGGGCAAACCAGCAGAGCAGACCCAGCGTGAGACGTCCTCTGTGCCTGATTTAGCCTCCAGGAGGGTTCAGCTCTGAACTCTAATTTGGTTACCAAGTCCTTATTTGCGAGTGAAGACTCATGTACCCATCTAGCAAAAGAACAGAATCTCCCCTAGACAGCCACATAGAAACACCTCTGGTTCTACTCAAGACCGCAGTTTGATTTAAATTACAGGAGTTAACTGTTCTTCCTTCCCTCCCTCCTCTCTGCTCGGTGAGAAGGCAGCAGTGCCCACCCCACGGTGCCCTCCAAGCCCCTCTGGTCGCCCCAGAGCACAGCCCACACACTCTGCTCTTGCAGTGGACACACCGAGGTCGTCAGGCAAGGCGGGGGGTGTGAGGTGTGGGGTTCCAATTCACTGGCACCCCAAATGCCAACCCCCAGGACTAAGGACCGTGGTCCATGCAAGGCAAGCTCAGCCCCCTGGGCTCCCTTAGGGACGGGTGGGATGGGACTGGGCTACAGTAAAAGGCATTTTCCAAGCTGCTGACACAGAATGGTAACATCCCTCCTCGCAGAGAGCCATGCAAGTGCCCCAGCAGGGTCAGGTGCTTGCAGAAGTTCATCCTTTGCCTTTTTTCAGTTCGGAGGATGCAGCAGTGGCTGGAGGGCCTACAAAGGCAGAACCTGAGAAGAGGCAATGAGGTGTGTTGTGATCCCTTTCCTAGAGAAGATGGAGTAGGCAGCCTCCCCAGGGTGCTCCCTGTAGGATCAAGTGGTACCCCCCAGGCCAAACAACAATGCCAAAATGCACAGATGACTCCTGCATTCTCCCAACTCCCCTGGAGAAACTGCACACGCCAGCACGTACCTGTTACCTACAAATACCAAAGGATTTCTCTTGCCCCCTCCCTTTCTAACATTTAATTGATCAGGACGTTTCAAAGCAATACCAGCTCTAGAAAAGCCCTCCTCCTAGTGCCCCCAGGCACTCTGCAGCATCCAAGGAACGCTCACCTTAGCACGTGCGTCGATCCATTTATTGTGGTGGTGGAACAGGGCACTGTCTGCCCCAGGATGGAAGGCCTTCGGTATCGCTCATCACCACAGCACAGGATGATGAGGAAGGCACGTCTGAAAGACTTGTTCAGGAAGGCATAGAGGAAAGGGTTCAACCCTGAATTGATATAGCCCAGCCACAGGAAAGCCGTCCACAGCTTCCCCGGCACCGTGTAGTTTATGAAAGGGTCCACTATGTTTGTGACAAAGAAGGGGGCCCAGCAGAGACAGAAGCACCCCATGATGATGCACAGGGTCTTGGCAGCTTTGGTCTCAGTCTTCATGCGGTGGGTGCTGTGCTGGTCCGGGGGGTGCTGCCGTCCGTCCGTGGGGGCCCCCGCGCGCTGCAGCACCTGGATCTGCCGCGCGTGCTCCCGCGCCGTGACGTAGATGCGGTAGTAGGCCAGCACCATCAGGAAGAAGGGGATGTAGAAGGCCACCACGGAGCAGGTAATGGCGTATGGCTTGTTGACCATGAATATGCAGTAGGTGGAGTTGGAAGCCTTGTTGAACTGTCTTTGCTGAATCTGGGGCAGTGGGAGGAAGGACAAGGACAAGGAAGAAGGAACGAAGTTAGAATCATGGAATCGGAGAATGGTTTGGGTTAGAAGGGACCTTAAAGATCATCAGCTTCCAACCCTGCTGGCATGGGCAGGCACACCTTCCACTAGACCAGGTTTCCCCAAGCCCCATCCAGCCTGGCCCGGAACACTTCCAGGGACGAGGCAGGCACAACTTCCCTGGGCAACCTGTGCCACCCTCTCAGTAAAAAATTTCTTCCTAATATCTAATCTAAATCTACTCTCTGCCAGTTTGAAACTGTTCCCCCTTGTCCTGTCACTACATGCTCTGGTCTATTATAACAAGAGAATAATCCTGTCTCCTGTTTAAAATGATAATATCAAAATTATTTAACTGGGCATGTAAGGAAGTTTACCTGAAGCAAAAACACTAGTTGGTGCTGGAACCCTGCGCTTCCTCTCAACATGCAGGTACTGGTATTTTTGAACACCAGCAAGTCAGAAGGAAGGGCAGGGCTTGCACTGGTCTTAAGAAAAGCTGGTACAGACAGCTGGGTGTCTTTTCTGGAAAGGTGGGGAAATACATCAGTGGAAGAAATCAGATATCTAACATTGTTAAATTAGCAAAATGAGCCTCCCTTTTCCACCAGCTGCCCAACCTAAGGGTGCTTGATGGGAAGCAATTTTGGCTTTGTCACCTAGTGTAGAGGCTCAGCAGCTTGAACCTGTTATTCTCCATGAGCCAAAATAGCTCCTTGACTTGGCAGAGAAGGTGCCACGTCTCTTTAAACAAGCTCTTCTAAAAAAGGTGTTTTCACAGTTTGCCATTTTTAATTCCTACACCTCTACACTGGAAAAAGTAGATTTGCAACTCTTAAATCCTTTCCCTATAGACAGGAAACTGCAAGTGAAGCCAGACTGCAGTGGGGAAATTTGATTCCTGCTGAAATTCCTTACACAGAGGAACTTCATCTTCTTCTCCCATCGAGGCTCACACCAAGACAGGGAATATTGGTGGGACTGGCACTGTCCCTTCTGGAGCAGTCTGGGATTCCCAGCTATCCAAACATCCCTTGCAGTGAGTGGCCAGAACTTCCTGAGAGCTGCAAAGGCCACGGGGAACCAAGGACTCCTGAGGTGTCTGTCAGGGCTCAGCTGGGGCTTGGCATGTTTTCAAATCGCTGCTCACTGAACTGATTATTAGATGTGGGTAAAATCCTCTCCCAGAGTCCCCACTGTCCCTGTGTCAGTCCTTTCAGGCAGCCATTTCAAGTTATCCTCCAGAAATCCAGCAGCCCCTCTTTCACTGATAACAAGGTTTCCTCTTCCAGCTTCCCTTTCCTTCCCCTCCCTGAATACTGCTTTTTAAAGAAGAATACGCAGTACCAAATATATTTGATCGGTGCATCTCCTTAGCTACTCACCAGATCGATGATGCCAATGCTATTCCAGCCTTGCATGATAGGGAGGAAAGAAATGAACGTGGGGATTACCCAGCACCCTCCGAGCATTACAGCAATGCGCAGCGGGGTCATCTTGTTCCTGTAAACCAGAGGCTGGCAGCAAATAGCATAGTACCTGCAAGGAGAAAAGGGACAGAGCCACTGTCAGAAAAGGAGCCTTTCAAGTCTTCTAAAAATAAAATTGCAAAGCCTTTTCTCCAGCTTGTTTCTCCCGCCTTTCAAAATCGAGGAAAAAAAGGAATCTACAGCCTATTTCCACTGACTGCCTCTCACACAAGGAGTTCAGGAAATTTCCACAGCATGAGTAAATAAGGTTTCAGGGTGACTTGCAAGGAAAAGCCAGTGTTTTCTGTTTTCCAGCCAGGGAAAATGAGGCACAGGTTGATGCTGTGGTTTGTCTGAGGTTGCAGGGCAAGGGAATGAGTCCTTATTTAGCCCTTCTCTCCTCCTGCACTGAGTCCATACTGTGATGGAGGAGATCCCCCTCCTTCCATCCAGCCTTCACTGAGCCAATGTTGGGGCTTTCCTATCTGCAGCGGACATTTATTTTGACAAGGCTTTAAAAGCTGTTACTGCAAAGTCTTTCAAAGCTGTGAAAATGTCAGTAAAATGAAGTGTGTTTTTTCATATCCAAGCTCCCTTTCCACCTCCCAGAAATCCTCCTCTTGTCAGAATGGGCTTTAACCTTCTGCCACAAGGACAGGGCAAATATCTGCATGGGGGCTCCAGTCTTTGCATCATCTGAGGGATGCTCCCTGCACTCTTCTTCCTCCTCCCAGTCCATTCAGACTCAAAGTACAACAGGTCCCTGCCCCTAAAACAACAACTAGCTATGAACTCAAAATGTTTTCTCCAAGAGGTAAGAAACCAACTCTCCTGTTTGTTTGGTTCCTGTGCCACCCACCTGCAGGTGCATTTCTATATCAGGAAGGTGCAATGAATCTAAAACTGGAAATCTTGTTGCTCTGAAAATATTATATATTTATAAACAGAGCAGATTGGCAAATATCATCCTATTGCAGAGTTTTGGTGATTCTGAGCCGACAGTCTGACTCAGGTTCCCAATGAATTATTTTTTGTTCTCTAGATTTTTGATGTCTCCAGATGTGCCCCAGGACACTGGGGTCCCGAGACACAAGAAGTGACCACAGATTCGCAGATTTTCTAAAAACCTAAATATACCACTCAGCAATATGCCATTTTCTTAGCATATGAATAATGATCATCCCAGAGATGATCATCATCTCAACACAAGGGAGCTATATCTGGCACATTTAATTGTTTGTTATCTGAAAGTGTCTTACTGGAAAATGTACTTTCCACATTGGGGAAGCATAAAAATGATGCTATATGGTGCCTCAAAGGATATGAGCCTTGCATTGAAGAAGTAGCCACAGTTTCAATAATAGTTTCTAAAGGGAATGAATGATCTGTCAGATTTTTTTTTGAGTCAAGCCTCCACATCAAGGTATAATGTGTATATAGAGAGATGCTCAGTGCTGAATGGCCATAAAGGTCAATTTTATGAGGTCAGTAGATTCATGAATTAGAGAAATTAAATTAATAACCACACACTAAACTGGACTATGAACCTCAGGAAATGCCTGTGAGATTTTGTCAGTGCCAGCAGCGTATTAAAATAAGACATTTGTGAATGCACACACAGTTTATGTGTGTTTATTAGAGAGATGCCTTTTGAGATGTGCAGTTTATTTCATCAAGATTTGAGTGGGAACCAAGAGTTTTGTCCTAAACAGGCATAAAAATACAAGAAATTCCATTTTTCTCCCTAAGACTCTTTTTTTACAGTCATGTGGAGTCAACTGACTCGCTTTATTTTGATAAAATCAGGTGATATATTCCACACAAAGGGTTGAAATAATATCAAAGTGTCAAAAGAAAACATTTTTTTAAAAGTCTCTCTGAAACAAGATTCAAAATGTCACAGGGGAAAAAAATGTCGAAACAAGCATTCAACTATTGCAATTTGATAATTCCTATATTCTCTTCTGGTTTCATGCGTGCACGACAATCGGCCTGTTCCTCTGCAGAGTTTCACTTCCAAAGAAATGGTGTGTTTGACACGAGCAGTTCTTTGAGATCAGGGGGTGAAATGTTCCTCTCGTGGGGCAGCCAGTGGGGCTGATCCCTCACATCCCTCCCACGAGGCAGAAGGAGAGTCTGGATAATTCACAGGGACAGGATTTGGTTTTGGAGCTCGCAGATTTGCAGAGCTCAGCTGGGCACAGCCCTGAGAGACCTCACGGAGGGACGATGGATTTGAGTTTGGCCCTGTTTGGAGAGGAGGGGCTGGACCGAGACCTCCAGAGCTCCTTTGCAACCTCCTTTTTTCTCAGTCTATCAGACAGCGAGGACCATCACGGTCAGATGCCATTCAGAGAAAAGAAAAGTTATTTCCTTTGTTCCTGGCATAACCACCCTCCCTGTGACAGCCACAATGTGTCTGTGTAAACCTGCCCTCTGTCGCTACAGCTTATTCTGTTTGGATTTCCCACTGCACCTCTGATTTCCTTTTTCCAGGAAACAAACCGACCTTTGAATTCAAACAGGTATTTTCAGAAATGTTTGTTAGGACAGATGGTGCTTCCCTTGGCATTATGCGCAGCTGCTCCTCTGACTCCCAACACAGGGGAGTTACATGTGGCATATTTAATAGCTTATTATCTGAAAGTCACCTATTGGAAAGGGCTGCCCAGTGCTGGACATCAAAGGCAAGTTACTGCAGGTCACAAGAGACTCCATTTATTTGCAGAAAGGGCAAAAGAAGAAATCCAATAAATAAAATTATAAGAACAGCCAAGGCACCAGTTACCCTCTCACAAGTTGGATAAGCAAACTGAAAAGGAAAACCACAATACATTGCTAATTAACTACAGCAGGAAAACAATTCTTCTGAGCAGTTTGAATTATCACATTTCTGTACCTCTCTCCCTTCTGCAGCTGACAGCCTTACACTGAGTTGTTCATGCTATTAAAAGCCATTAGAGTAAAAATTATGCCTGTAAAAATGACATCTTAAGCTCTCATATTTCTTCTCTCCCAGTGATTCAGCAGCAATTTTCCTCCACTTACTTGTCAAAAGATTTTCTTTCATTTCATTCTTGCTAGTGCTGCCACCAGAGCTTCCCTGTGTTCAGCAAGCGGAGCAGGGCTCCTTCTGTCACCGTTGGGGGTTACAAGGTGCCACTGTTGGGCTGTGGGTGACAATTTTGCTGATGGGGAGGGAGGCAGAGGAGCACAATGTCCACTTCTCCAGAGCCCAGCAGGATTTCCCTCCAGCAGCCCGGGAGTCAGATAATAGACATCTTTGCATGCCAACAGAAGTCTTTGAAGTCACACCAATTTTTGCAGTAGCTGGTGATTTGATGTAAGTGATGGCTTGAGCATTTGAGCAGCTATTTATTCACTTGGAGAAAAGTAATTATATCTTTAAGATTATCAATAGTTTTAGTCAAAGGCTGAAATAAAGACATACTCTGTATCTCTGTTTCCTTTCAAGCTAAAGCTGTTTTCCTGGGCTCATAAAGAATACGTGTTGGTATGACAGTGTGATTGATGAACACAAAATGCAATACATACACATGATTAATACAACATCCAGATTCAATTAAATATTAATTCTTACTATGATCAGTTACGACCCACATTTCTGCAGTTCCTGAAAAATATTAACTTCCCCATTACCTACAGCAGAGCAGATGATGTGAAACACATCCTCTCCTTTGCCTCTGCAATGGCACTCTTTGCAGAAGGGGAAATACAAGAATCTCTTGCTGGAGCTGTAGATCTTACAAGTAGCACCATAAAGCAAAGGTTATTATAATACTTATCAGACGTTTGCCACATGAATGAATCAAGTGCTAACATTTTACAGATGGCTTAAAAGAAGAAATCCACGGCTCCTATGGCCTTATTTATGGCTGTTATAGCCACTGCAGATATCACAGAATCATAGAATCACAGGGAAGGAACCTTGGAAGGCACCTTAAAGACCATCCTGCCATAGGTAGGGACACCTTCCAATAGAGCAGGCTTCTCCAAGCCCTGTCCAACATGGCCTTGGACACTTCTAGGGATGGGGCAGCCACAGCTTCTTTGGGCTACCTGTGTCAGACCCTCACCACCCTCACAGGGAAGAATTTCTTCTTGATCTCTAATCCAAATCTACTCTCTGTCAGTTTGAAGTCATTCCCCCTTGCCCTGTCACTCCAGATCCTTGTAAACAGTCTCTCTCCATCGTTCTTGTAGGCTCCCCTCGGGCCACAATTAGAAGCAGCACTGCAGTTCAACACCCTGGTGACCTGGATCTGAGTGCCAGCAGCATAACTCAGCTGTGGTCCATGGCAAGGATGGTTATTTATTTATCCAAGCATCTCCTCAATCCCGTGGCAGTGGAAAAGCTGCCCTGGGCACCTCTCCAGAGAGCAGTCCTGGGGTGTTCAGCTTCTGCCTCAGGATCAGCAATGTTCCAACCACAGCACTGCTCTTTCTTTGCCTTCTGGGCATTACAGAAATATAATTACTGAGCTGCATTAGATAATTTCTTGCCCTGGGAGAAAAATGTAAGTATCTCCCTGGTTTGCAATGCAATTTTGTTTGAGCTACGGGCATGTAGACATTACCCTGCAAGGAGCTCTTTAGATATCACAGACAGACAAATACACCCCCACTTTCACTAAACAGACTGGCTCTGGGGGTGGCCCACATTTAAAACCATTTGGTGTCGTGTACATATAAAATTATATACATACCATATGTTCTATCATCACTGGGGCCAAAATGAGCCAAAGAACATTTACTGAACACTCACTGAATATCAGTTTACCTCCCTTAAATAGTCTAGGAAAAAGAAGACAAAAAGATGGGAAAACTGTGGGTGCTACTGGCTCTCTGCCAAAGTTATGATGCTACAGCCATGCCCATACAGGCATCCAGACTGGGACAGAGTCTCCAGCTGAAGCCTGACCAACTGAGGAACCAAAGGAGCCACGGTCTCAATTTACTTGTGCCTGAGTGAAATTAAAACAGCACTACTGGTGTTGCTGATATTTCAGTGAAACCAGGTTCTGGCCTCTGTATTTTAACTTTTTTTTTTTTTTTTTTTTGAAAGAACAGCTTTTTCTATTTTCCTTTTTTTCCCACTGAGCAAATAAGCTTTGGGCTCTCACTGTGCCAAATAAAACAAAGCTATGCATCACCGGTCCAGAAAAAGAAAATGTCCTAAAATGATTATATACAACAAAATTAAATTCTTATTAGAAAAACAACGGCCTGCTGGTGTTGAGATAATTACACTGAGAAAAATGCTAAAGAGAACAGTTAATTGGAACTGGATAAATTTAGCTAGGAATACAAACAAACGTATGTTGCCAAATGGAGACAGAGGACTCCTGCACAGTCCCTGTGTGGTTGGGGTGTGTGGAGGGTTATTGGCAGCTACAGTGGCAAAATAAATTACTAGATTTCTAGAGGGTTTGTAAAGATTAATAAAGGACAGTGCATCCCTCAGACTGTGCCATGGCCATCTGCTCTGGTATTTTTATTAACGCTCTCGGGCTTGAATTCTGCAAACCCTGGGTGAGATTTCTGGCTGACAGGGATAACTCTGTAGTTCTGTGTCACCTCTCACAGCCTTCGTGGACAGTCCCCATTTGCCCCTGCTCAGCCCCTTCCCGTGCTGCGCCTCTGTTCCTCCACCTGAGCACCCGGGAGCTGCACAAGATCAGATGCTTTTTTACCGAAACAGGTACAGGGGATTTATAGCCTGGTTCAAAACTTCAACTGGAATTTGTGTCATATAATCAGATTGCCAACTGCCTAATCATTACTTACTGACAGCTATTTAAAGCCTAATAATTCTCCCCACAAACAACCTCCCCATTCCCCTGGACAGCCAGCAGATGTTTTGCTGGCACAGCTGCTTCTCCCTGTCCTGGAAAAAGATATTGTGCTCCTGACCATAAGCTCCACCATGGTCTGGGCATCCTTTAGGGGGCAAATGACTCCTGGGGATGGTCCTATGCAGGGCTAAGAGTTGGACTCAATGATCCTTGTGGGTCCCTTCCAACTCAGCATATTCTGTGATTCCGTGCCTTGTCTGTGACACGGTGGAGAAGAAATGAGCACGGAGTGATGTGCTGGAGCACTGGGAGCAGGAGGAGCAGGCACAGCAGGCAAAGGGAGTGACCACCCAGTGCCCCTGGATGTGCTCCTCAGGCCATGCTCTGTCTCCCCCGGCACAGGGCGAGGGCTCCTCCTGCACCGGGACTGCACTGCAGAGCATCGGAGCATGGGAGTCTCTAAAACATCATCTCTCTCAGGGGACTGTGCTAATTTGATGTCTGAACAGTACATTAATGTTAATTAATGTTTGTAAACGGCGCAACGAGCATCTGTCACTCTGGTGCTCCAACACTCTTTGGATACATCTGCTTTGCTTTAGCCCTTATTTAGCAGTGATTATGGGGGATGTTTGAATTCTGGTAAGATGAGCGTTGGATGTACAAACACACCCAGTCAGGGCCGGTTTGTTGTGTGCAAATGTTTGGAACGCACCAGGCAAACAGTGCCCGGCAGAGACACAGCCTTTGGGGGAAACTTCCCAGGCTGGGGCACAGCCACGAGGGTGGAGGAAGCAGAGGGAGGATGCTCTGGTAGCATGAAGAGCAGAGGTGCCAGACGTGCCTCCAAGCCCAACAGAGACATTTAGGATTTGTTTGTTTCTCTGTTGCTTCCCATCCTCCCCCAAGACTTTGAGAAGTAATTATATTGCAAATTGTACTGCAAATATTGGAGAAGAAAATTGCCTTTCCTGACAGGTTAACTGTATTGGAAACTCTATCAGAGCTTCTGGGTCTGTGTATATACAGTGCAATTATTTTTATTGCACAGGCACAAAGAATGGACATGTATGCATAAAACATGCAATAAATAAATAATTCAAGGGTAAATCTTTCTATTATATTAGAATATCAAAGAGATTACGAAAAGGCACAACACAGTGGTGGAAACTTTGGATTCAGTGAGCCCTGAGATACTTCTGCTACCTTGAAAAAATCGTTTTTTCAGCTGAGACTGAAAATGGCTCTAAGTCTCTACAGTACTTTGCTCTACGAGCAGTAAAATCAGTTTATCCTGTGATGATTTCTCCAGATTTTCTCAAATTCCTTTGAGAATTAAAGTTGGAATGCTGGCTTCTTTCTTTCTTTTTCAGAGGCAGCAATGGAAATAGATACAAGATATTATCAGATAAAAGTATTTTCCAGCAACACTTTGTGAAAATCTTGAAGGGAATGCCTTCCAAACTGAGTCCTGAGGATTGCATTAACCATTCAGTTTTCCTTTAAAAAAAACCCCAAAACTCACAGTTGTATGCCCTGAAATAAAACACAAGGCAGGAACGAGATGAATCACAGTAAAGAATACCAACTGGAAGCAGCACACTGCCATAAAGTCTGAATGAACACAAGGGCAACAGCCAGCAAAAATGAAATCAAACCCTGAGAAGGAAGCAGAGCTGCCAGTGCTCCTCCAGCTGCCAGGACCAGGGAAGCACTGGGGATGGATGATGGGCTGAGTCATCCTTCCCTTCACAGAAATCCAGGCATTCAGCTGCCTGTTCTGCTCTTCTTGGGGCCATCCACCCCTATCTCCCCATCTATTCTGTCCTCTTAGCACTTTTTGGGTTCTCAGTGTGGAACAAAACGAGCCCCACAACAACTAAAAATTGCCAAAGAAATTCAAGTTTCTGCCAGCAAGCTTTAAAGCTCAGGTCTGGGCTCTGGGGTCTGTGTCCCTAACGCATTAACTCTGAGCCACACATTCTGATTGCCAAGGCTGTCCCAGCCCCATTGCCAAGGCTGCCCCAACCCCATTGCCAAGGCTGTCCCAACCCCATTGCCAAGGCTGCCCCAACCCCTTTGCCAAAGCAGGCAAAGCTTTCTCAGGATCATGGGAGCCACTGGGTACAGGCAGCAGGAGCTCTTGGAGATGTGGTGGGGATCTGCAAGAGGGCGGCACGAGCAGGAGACAGGGGGGAGTCTCCTTTCTGTGCACCCCCCATGGGAGGTTCCTGATCCCCTGCAGTTGTGGGAGATCAAGGGGAGAAGTAACATTTTCCCTTCGTGCCCCCTTTCTCTACATACCCCCCTACAGTTAATTAAGAGCCTGGAGAATCAAACTCCAACATTTTACCGAGCAAGGTCACATCCAGAGCACAGTGCCCAACATCTGCTTTCCTGGTAATTGGCTCAGAGCTGCAATTTGTCAACGTTTTAAAGATAACGAGCTTCCTATTTGTGTTCCAGCCATCTAAACTTCCAGATAAGGAAAGGAGCCGGAGCTGTTCGACGTCAGCTTCTCTCTGGATACAAAACTGCCCATGCTGGTGCCCTCTCTTCCACCACAGAGCTGTGCTACCCATCAGTGTGAGGTTAATCAATTACCTTTTGAGATCTGGCTCCACACAGACTCTCTGAATGAAAGATGCTCTTTAAGTATCAGTTGTCACAATGACGAGAATAATTACAGTTATTTCAGCCATATTAGTAAGACTAAGTAACAGTATTTTTAAAGGTATTGTATCTCCACACAGAACTCAACAAAAGCTCTAAATATTCTTAGAATAGCCGGTCAAAATGTTTTCTACTAAGTATTTATCTTGTGAAAAATTCTTGCTATTCTGCATGGGAAGTTCTGTCATTCGCCCTGAAAAAAAATCGCAGACAACAGTAAAGCAGAATTGTTTGCCATAAATTGTTCAGGCTTTGGGCTTTATCTTTAGGTTGCAAGAAAAGTTTGAAGGAAAAGAAAGTTTCTAGGATCTCCCACAAAAGGTGTGCACTCTTTCCACCAGCTTTATTTACCTCAGTGTCACTTCACCAGTGGAGATGTGCAAACGGATGCCTTAGAAAAACAGCACAGAAAATTCTGGGGGTTTGCTGTTTTTGCTCTTTCTCCATCTTATCTAGTAATGTGTACTGTAACAATCTACTGATGTGTATCACAACAGGTCATTCAGTAACAGCATTTTATCTGCCTGCATGGCTGCTTGTAGCAGCAACGGCAGTTCTGATAGTACTTGAAAGATATGGCAAAAATTTTATTGACAAGAGAGACGGAGCTGGATAATTTAGTGTTTCAGTCCCTGGGAAGATGGGCCTCAGCATTACACACCAAGCCATTCCCCAGCCAAGCCTTCCCTGCAGCCCCTGGCAGTGAGCAACACCTGGAACAGAATCTCAGAGTCATTATGGCTGGAAAAGACCTCTGAGATCACCAAGTCCAACCTGTGAGCCATCACCACCTTGTCACCCAGACCAGAGCACTGAGTGCCACGTCCAGTCATTCCTTGGAAACCTCCAGGGATGGGGACTCCACCACCTCCCTGTACAGCCCCTGCCAATGCTGACAATCCATTCCATGGGGAAATTCTTCCTGATGTGCAGTCTGGACCTCCTCTGGCACAGCCTGAGGTCATTTCCTTTCATCCTGCTGCCTGTTGCCTGGGAGAAGAGGAAGGGAAAGCAATGTCCCTGCTGAAAAAAGTGTTGTGCATGATATGCCTCCCTCTGTGGCAGCTGCAAGTCTCATCTTTGAATACATATTTAAGAGGTCTTTTCTCTGTTTTACAGGGGGAATGGTGCCACATCTGGTCAGTAACACGAGCAGACCTGTGTGCAAAGGAACCAAGACCCCGGCTCGACCTTGGCATAAACCCCTTTCCGAGTTTTTCTGCACTCATCAGGGTTCAGGCAGCTCTCTCCAAAATCACCCACTGAGAGAGATTTATTGCCCTACAGTGCCCAGCAGGTTCATCTCTGCCCTCTGGCTACTCCAGATAACCAAGAGCACTGCAGGGACCTAAACCACTGTAAGTATTCCCTGTGCTCCCTGTCCATACCTGTCCAGCGAGATACAGCACAGGTGCAGGATTGACGCCGTGGTGAGCAGGACGTCGAGGGACGTCCGGACCAGGCAGAACATCTCCCCATAGATCCAGTTGTCCTGAACCAACTCAATGGCTCCAAAGGGCATCACCAGCACTGACACCAGCAGGTCCGCAAAGGCGAGGGAAACAATGAAGTAATTGGTCTTGATTTTCCTGTAAGACAGATCACAAAATTAGGGTGGGATAACGTCAGTGCAGCAGCCTCTGCACTGAGATTTCAGACTGAGTTTGTGTCTAAATTGCTCCATCGCACTAAAAGGTCCTCTCTAACATGCCCCTCACTTTATATGGTCATCCCTAGCTTGTTCCTGGTCTTTACAGCTAAATATCCACCGTGTTCCCTGTATAAACACATCTTTCTGCTCGCACAGAGGAGGCAAGTAGATGCTCACAGGTCTCTGCATGTGGCTCAGCCTCACAGTTTGCACTGGAGAGTTTGGGGTGGAGGAGGGGGATTTTATTTTAACTTGTAAATTGAGAAAATCCTTCCAGAAAGCACTGAGAATAATCTAGACTGAAGCTGTAATTTTAACTTGAAGAGTACTTTTTAAATCACAACAATAAAATAGAATTAAATCCATTAAAAAATCCCACGCAGAACAAGAATAGAGGCTGTTAAATACCTCACTCTGCTCCTGAGGCTGGTCTGAC
This sequence comes from Grallaria varia, assembly GCA_013396735.1. Taxonomy (NCBI): domain Eukaryota; kingdom Metazoa; phylum Chordata; class Aves; order Passeriformes; family Formicariidae; genus Grallaria; species Grallaria varia. The sequence goes on from VWZG01010751.1 coordinate 897,136, forward strand.
AATTCCCAGGGTTAGGAGCAGCCCCAAAAGAGGAATTTTGTCTGTGACTCCCCCCAAAATCACTGGCAATATTAGCCAAGCTGAGCCAGTGCAGCACAACTGCAACCAGACCTTGGTCCGTGCGGTTTTCTGACGGGCTTTTTAGGAACTGGAGACGGAAAAAAGAGGTAGAAGCCAATCTGCTCCTCCAAGGAATTGCTGCTTAGCTCTGTTTTCTGCAGATCTACCTGGTTTCCTACACTGAGAATGTTAAAAATGGAGAGGATGGAAACTGAAAGGATCCCATGGCCACAGCGCAAACGCAGGAGGGGCATTTCCCCGTGGAAGGGCAGGGGGGGCTGGCTGGGTGGGCTCACCTGAGCTGCCTGTCCCGGCACACGGCCACCATCACCAGCAGGTTCCCCAGGATGGCCATCAGAATAACGGCGGAGATGAAGGTGAGCAGCACGATCCTCTCCGCTACGCCAAAGCCCCCACTCGAACTGGGGAGCACACAGAGAGAAAGGAGAGAAGAGAAGAAGCTGCAGCAGCACTGGGAGGGGATGGCCTGGGCAGTGCCAGCCACGGGCACCGGTGCTGGCGATGGTGAGAGCAGCCTCCCACACCTGTCACAGCGAGACCTTCCCACCAAGATCCAGAACAAAAAGCAATTTTGTGCATGTCCATTTCTATCCATTTCCACCCACCAGCACCAAGGCTACAGGTGGAGGATGCCTGCAGTGCCCAAGGCTGCCCAGAGCTGGAGGGGCCACCATGGTGGAGGAGCCCATTTATGAGATCTGGAGCAACCTGTGCCTGATTTCTGGCAGTCCAGTTGAGAGCCTCTGGACAAGAATGTTTTCATTCTCTTTTCACCCCAATAAATAATGTTATTTTCCATGCAGAAGTATTTTGGTTTTCTTATCTGTTGTTTTTCCACTTTTTCCCTCAATATACTAATATCATAGCATCACAAAATAGTTTGGGTTGGGAAGGACCCTAAAGACCATCTCATTCCACCTTTCTGCTTTTGGAAAAGGATGAGCAGCTGGTGGGCATCATGCACAGCAGGATGTACGGACCTCCCAAGGCTCCCTGTGTGCCCTCCTCTGCAAGGGGCTGCAGCACAGCTCAGGAGGGTCAGACACTGCCCAAGCATCACTATTTTGCACTAATGAATGCCAGAGCCTTCATTAATAATGTCCATCAGCAGAAGTCACCATGAAAATTGAAAAGAAATGGAAAAGAAACAATTTCAAAGTCAGGCCTCAGCCACAGCCCTTCTAGCTGGGCACCAGGTGGGATGAAAAGCCTCAGGAACAATGAGGATGGCCGGATCAAAGGCACCTTCACTGAGAGCTGGAACTGTACCTGCCCAAATAACCTTCCCAACAGGCTGACAGTGCTGCCTGGCTGCATCTGTGAAACGGACTGAATAGCACCCACAAAAGATGTTCCTCTTCCTCCCAGGGGAGCGTGGCAGCACGTACATGCTGGCACAGCAGCAAAAAGGACGGTGAGGGTTTAGTTCATAGAGAGCCAGGCTGAGTTAGATTTATACTTTGTCTTATCTGGCTCTGCACGTCCTTCTGCTGCTCCCAAACAATTCTCATCGCTGTGTTATTTGAGCACCTTGTATCTGTATCTGCAGCATGTACAGAGGGGAGAGACACCTCCCTCATCCCTGAGCCACACCGGGGCTGAGCTGGCCACCAGGGGTGGACAGGGCTTCTCCCTCTGCCATGCAGTGCTTTGGGAGGGGACATCCTTCCTACCGAACAAGCCTATTGCCCTGCAGAGACCTCCCTCCCTTCCAGCCTCATCAGCTGCCAAGAGCTGTGCACGTGAACAGACACTGAAGGGAATTATCCCCCTCAGCAAAACAATCTCTGGAAATGCCAAAGGAGCCACATCTCATCACGTGTTGCCTTGGACAAAGACTGAGGGGCTCTTTGGCTTCAGCCAGGAACAGGACAACGTTTTAAGCCCACATTGCCTGTCCTGTGGACACAGGTGATCCTGCCCTGAGGGGGGTGGCATCCTGGTGGCATCACTTGACTTGGCTGGCCACAGCCCAGGGTTCTGAGCAGAGACCAGCAGGTCAGGAACACACACTGGCACAGTTGTCAGTGGAACATTTGCTCTGATAATAGTTTTGGAAGCAGAGAGTGTATTTCTCTCATGCCATGTTGCATTGCTCCCCTGGGAAACATTAGACAGGCATATGCATCACTGGGGGTGCAGGAGGGATGTTCCTCTGGGCTGTGTTGCTGTGCATCTGCCTTTTGGATAATCTATCATCAAGTAGAAATACTTGTTAATTATTCAGTCTTAGTAATTCAAAGTTGTTAATAATGGAAGAAGTGGTTATTGCTGTAAATTAAAATCAATGGTTTGTATAACATCTTTTATCAAATCTGAGTGCTCTGGCTTCCAAGCTTGCTTCCCTGTTTAATAAAGCAGAGATTGATGGGTTTGCTGTTATGGGGAAATGAGATTCAGGCAAAATGATTGCTGGTTAGTAGGCATATAGAAATCACTTAAGGAAAAAGGTGAAATACTGATGTGGAATGAATGCTTAAAACCCACATACGGACATATTTAAAAGGCTTTTCTGCATAGTCATTAATGTGAAGGAAAAAAAGAGGTAATTATTTTTTCAAGCTCAATTTCCACTTTTCTGTAAACACTCCAACTCTCCTAAATGAACTCAAGTGCTTTTGCATATTTTGCGAAGCAATTAAACCACACAGATCAGTCACATTGGTCAGACTATGCACACAGCTCTGGTTTTCATCACACATCACACGCTGACCTCCCCACCACCGCAGCAGGAAAAATCACTGATCAACAGCTCAGTGCTGGGAGCACCCTGGGCACTGCACAGACACTCCTGTGGCAGTGAGAGATGGGAAAGAGAGGCAGAGTTGGATAAATAATGCTTTGCTTGTGGGGGCAGAGAAGCACAGCTGAGAAAAAAAGTGGCTGGAGGGTCCTCTTCTGAACCGGAGGGGAATAACTGCCTGAAAAGGTAACCTGGGGCATCTCCTGGAGGGAGCCAGGGGCTGGAGGGAGCACTTCCCAACAAGGGATGTGCACAATTCTCACTGAAGAAGGTTAAAAGCTGAGAGCAGGGGCAGCCTAGGCAAGAGCTTCCTTCTTGATTTAGCAGTGCCCTCGGTGCACAGGGAATACAAGGAAGATTTGATTCGCTTTGTTTTCAACCAAGCCATGGCTTTTCCCTCTGTAACTCCAGCTGACGTGATGTTTCATGGAGGTCTTTAACTACAAATAAGCTGTCATTTTCCTCTCCTCTTTTCTACTCCACTGATTATTCCTAGGCAGACAATTAGAGGCTGAGTCCTCAACACTTAAAAATCCAGATAAGCTATTCTATGAGTAAACCTGACAATACGTGTCTCAGCATAGAAACATGACAATAGGGAAGATATTATTTGATCTATGGCTTTCCAGCTGTTACTATATTCTTTTCTACTGCCACCTAAAAATATCAATCAGAAGTCAGCATTAATCCAGAAGCATATAATTTCCTTTAATGCCTTTAAATGCTACAATGCCTGTTCTGCTTCGCTTCAGATCGTGCAGATGGCAGGACAACTCCGAACAGATTCAAGTCAATTATGCAGTTCACTTCTGTTTTAGAAACAGATTGAAATTAGTTAAAGTATTGACAAGCCAGAAATAAACAGCATTCCACGTATCAAAATAACTCACTCATATGATTAATTTATTTGAGTGCTTTTTTTAAAATTTATTTTGACCAAATAAATTGTGGCAATGGGGCAGGAGGGAAGGGATGATTTTTTTTTTTTTTATCCTTTTATGCTGGTTTGAAACAAAACTCTTGATAACATCCCCAATCCTGCACCTCTGCTCCACTTATCTGCTGGAGGCTGAATGTTATAGTGTTTGAGAGAATTAAGTGTTTTAAGCAGCTGATAATACTGATTAAAACCAATTGTCAAGATGAAGCAAAGAAGACAGGCTATTTAAATGTTTTAAAAATTGCTCTGTGTGGGCTGTACAGTCAATCAGCACATGCTTGGAGCTCTCCCATCTGGGAGCAGGTGTGTGCTGGAGCTGTCAGACACTGTGGGACCTCCAGGACATGGGGACCAGAGCGATGGCTCCATCTCTGCAGGTACCTGAGACTGAACCATGGACTATCCTGAGCTGGAAGGGACCCACAGGGATCATCCAGTCCAACTCCTGGCCCTGCACAGACACCCCAACAACCCCACCCTGTCCCTGAGAGTGTTGCCCAAATGCTCCTTGAGCTCTGGCAGCCTTGGGGCCACCACCCTCTGGGGGAAGAACTTTTTCCTGATATCCAGCCTAACCCTTCCCTGACACAGCTCCAGCCGTTCCCTGGATCCTGTCACTGGTCACAGAGCGCAGAGATGGAGCTGCCCCTCATGAGGAACCTGCAGACCCTGCAGAGGTCTGACCTCAGTCTCCTCTTCTCCAGCTGAACCAGCCAAGTGCCCACAGTTGCTCCTCCTGCAGCTTCCCCTCCTGACCCTTCACCGTCCTCCTGTCCCTCCTTTGGACACTCTCTAACACCTTTACATCTCTTTTATTTAGTGGTGCCTGAAACTCCCCCCAGGACTCTGAGGCTGCAGCAGAACCAGGCTGGCACGCTGGGCATGGGGGGCTCCAAGGAACAAACCCAGAAATAAATGAGCTTTCCCCTGGCTCACGCACTCTCCTCAGCTGACAGCAGCAGCAGTTCCTGCCTTCGCTGGATGGGAATTGGATCTGGGGCTGAAAAATGATCCTGGACAACGTGATGCTTTGTAATGATTTTCATACAGATGAAGGTCTGGGACGGAGAGAGCGGGACAGCAGTTGGCACAATTACATGGGAAATGAGGTAGGAAATAAAGGTGGGGAGCCTCTGGGCACTGCCTGAGGCTTGCAGGGGAGCCTGGCGGGCCAGCACACATGTCTGCCTCTACTTTCCCTACAGGGAAGGATAAACCCCTGGCTCTGCTCTTTCCCAGGCAGCAGATCAAATGTTACATAATTTACACCCACTTATGAACAGATATCACTGCAGGGCTGATATACAGAAGTACAATCCTCAAAACCCATTAGACTGTCACCTAAAATATAAGCTAAAATTAACTTCTGAAATTAGCATTAGATTAAGACCACAGCATTTACCTGAAGGAAGGGCACCTGCTGCGACTACTTGGTTTCGCATCCACTAAACAACTACCCCAGGAGAGCTCTTGTGCAGCCCCAAATCCCACCCCTACACATCCACCTGGAGTCTGCAGCACCTTGGTGCTGTGCTTTGTTCCTTATAATGTCCTTTCAAGTCTTCAAATTTTATTCCAACTGTCCCCTTCACGTGCTGAATATTCCCCTTTTATTTTCACATAAACACAACTTTTCAGGAAGGACATTGACCTGTGGGATTGAGTCCAGAGGAGGCCACCAAGATGATTAGAGGGACGAAGCACCTCTCCTGCAAGGAAAGGCTGAGAGAGTTGGGGTTGGTCAGCCTGGAGAAGAGAAACTTTGGGGTGACCTAATTGCCTCTTCCAGTACCTGAAAGGAACTGACAAGAAAGATGGAGAGAGACAATTTACAAGGGCCTGGAGTGACAGGACAAGGGCGAATGGTTTCACACTGATAGAGAGCAGGTTTATTTGGATATTGGGAATAAATTCTTCCCTGTGAGGGTGGTGAGGCCCTGGTGAGTTTGCCCACAGAAGCTGTGGCTGCCCCATCCCTGCAAGTGTCCAAGAACAGGTTGGACGGGGTTTGGACCAACCTGGTCTAATGGAAGGTGCCCCTGCCCATGGCAGGGGGTGGAACTGGATGAGCTTTAAGGTCCCTTCCAACCCAAACCATTCCTGGATTCTGCAGGGCCAGAGTATTTTAATGGAGTTCCCAAATACTCTACAAGGATTCAAAAAACCCAAATCTCTGACTTAGGCATAGCTGGGGATTTAGACACACTACAAAGTGCAGCAAAAATGTTGTAAAAATCATTTGTCCTCTGCAAATGCTGAATAAAACCAAAGATCAAACATGCCTTTAATCAGAAATGTCTTGATCAGTTCCTAATTAGAATTGCTCCTCAGAAGTAAACCCACTGCATCTACCAAACTATTTGTCAGTTTAATGATGAACAGAGGATGATGAAAGAAGCACAGAAATAATCCTAACTTTTGGCGTATGTTCCATAATTATAATGTGATGATCCTCTGTTTTCTAAGGGCTCTTTCCTACCTCATGTCCTACAGAAGGCTGCATGTTCAACAACAAACACCACACAGGAATGCTCAGGAGAGCCAATGGAAGCACCTTGTTTCCCAGCAGTATTATCATTAATTGTCATTAATTTCCCTTCCATATTCCATAGATGTTGAAGGCAGAGTCTACTATGTACTTTTGAATATGAATATTTGTAATCGTACAAAAGAATTGTACTTTACAGAGGCGTAAGAAACTTCACCATTATACACACACGACAGCCTCAAGCTTTGCCTCAGTAATTGAGAAACAGGGAGTAACTTGATGCAGATAAATTCGAAAAAATCAAGATTCAGACTCATGTTAAATGTACTTCAAGTGCCCAATTTCTCACAGAAATCTGTATGATGCCACCTGCAATAGCCAGTTGCAAAACTGGGGTGCACTGAGACTGATCTCAGAGCCCACGACTCCTCAAGGCAGTTGCTGCTCTTGGGCTAAAAGCATTTGTTGCCTTATTATAAATTTTCCTGTTAAAAAAATAAACAAACCCACAAAAAAGTCCATCCTGTGTCCACAGATCTGTTTCCCTAAGGGTAACTCTTTATCAGAACACCATAACAGCAATTCTTTAACAGCACTCTTGTATTGAGTTCTCATTTTCAAACCAGGAAAAACCTCTGGTCCTGTCTTTGCCAAAAGCCTGGGAAGCTGCAGGATTTTCAAATCAGAGAGCATGAAGGTCCTGCTCTCCTTTTTCAAGCACTATTAGCAGTCAGGGAAATACTGTTAAATGAGAGGCATTTAGCTGAGACTGATGGAGGAGTCCTGGCATCACGCTGTATATTAAAATATCCAGGCTGTGCACTTTTCCCACTGCTTGTTTACAGCTTGGACAATAAAAGACAAATACAGCTATTGGCTGTCTAACTTCTAATATTTCCTGGAGAGTTTCCCAGTTTCAAGACTCTAGAGGAATGAAGAGAGTTTCTTGCTGTTACCCTTGCTAATGGAAGACTTGGCACAGACAAATTAATACATTGATTTCTGGAACACATTTTATTTGAGACACCCCACACGAAAGCCGTTCCCAGCTCATTCATTATCAGACAACGGCAGGAGGTTCTTCCCCTCCCTTTCTGAAGGCAACACAGGACTGTATGTCCCCAGGAGTTTTGGGGGTTCGTGGCTTCAGCTCCCACGGCGTGTGCCCCTCCAGTGCCTGGCTGAGCGGCTGCCCTGTGTCCCCCCCAGGGAATGCTGTGTCTCCTCAACCCCTTCTCCAGCGCAGCAGCCTCTCAACTGCCCAGCCAGTTCACTGCGCCCCGACACAGAACACCAGGCAGGAGGGACAAAAGACATCTTTGAGATGTTACGTATTTCCAACTCTGCTACTTCAGTTTGAGCTCTGCCATAAAGCCCAGAGTTTTTAAAGCTAATTCCAGAGCTGGCAGCCAGAAACCTCCCAGCCCTGAGTACGTGTTCACCAGTTTGTTTTGTGTGACCCTCGCTCACATAGTGAGGCCCCACATAGGTGTCCTTTCTAAGCAAGGACATGGAAAGTCCTTGATTCAAGAACAGAGCACTTCAATTTCTTGTTTTATTTAAACCTCCTTGTACATCTCCAGCTAAGTGCATGTTCTGAATACTCTCCACAAAAGCCTCATCACATTTCTCACTTCAAATAAACAAGAGAGGAGGTCAACCTGGGCAAGCAGCAGGACAAAGGACGGCTTTGAGTACGGTAAGTGCAGACACTCAGCCCAGACGGAACCCAGATCCCACCCAGGAGTCACTACCAGCACATTTCTCTCAGGCCAGCTTAAGGACCCTGGGAGTGTTTTTTCATTGTGTTTAGCTTGTGGCTAACAAGTGCAAGAGCTTCCAGGAGGAATGTCGTGCTGGGCTCATCTGTAGAAGCCCTTGACAAAGACTCCTAGAAACAGTCGTACCTGCAGAATGAAATGACCTAGAGGTTTCTTGGTGGCGTCAGGTATGGATATTCCACCCACAGGTTGTGTGAGCGTCAAGTCTGATCCACAACAGGGAACTGGCCCTGCCTCTCCCAGCTGTCTCAGCACAGGCTGATTCTAAAAATTTGTTTAAGTTTTAAAATTGATGACTTGCAAATAAATTACACCCTGATTTGCTGGGTGCCACAGGTCAGTGATTTTCCCTGCCCATGATTGAAAGGTCTCATTCTGCAGCTGCACATACTACTGCCCTGGAGTAGGTGACAGCTCACCACAGCACCCAGCACCACAACCCTGCTCCTCACACTGCATTCCCACGAAAGAACTCTCACCAGGACCTCAGGACTGTCTTTCTGCACTTCTCCAAAAGCAGATTATGGAATTTTAACTCACTGAGAGGAGAGCAGAGCCATCGGATATTCCCCGACAGCCAATTCCCTTGGGTTCTGAGACATAAAATCATGTCTGTTCTAGAAGGAACCCCAGCTCTGTCGATATGACTTACAATGCCCTATGAACCCCCCCACACCTCATCTGGTCCAGAATCTCCTGCTCAGCTCCAGTTTTGCTGCAGTCCTGTCTCTCAAGACACCCCAATACTCCCTCCCAACTTCCTTTTTCACCACCTGTGAGCACTGACGGTTCAAGAATTCCCAAACATGGAGACAAACTGAATGCTGAGGGTCAGCCCTGAAAAGTCAAGGAAATTGTCCTGTAAAGCCCCTGGCACTGCAGTTGCCAGCCTTGCCCTTTGAGGCAGCAGGGGTGGGCAAAAGCTGGTAATGGGGTCCAGCTCATTTTCCTGCTCTATGCAACCTGCTGCTTTCTAGGGCAGGTGCCCTTTTTATCCAAACCCTACAGCCATGTCTGCTCCAGGATATCCCAGTCTTTAGGGCAGTTTTCACACCCTTCCACAGCCTTTTCCAGTTTTTCACTAGCTGCCACTCTGTGCAGAGACACTGATGCTAAAGATGTGAAGAAAGACATCAAAAAGTTCATTTTTATGGCCCAGCTTTTTATCCAGGACATTTCCATCTGCACGGATTCCTCAGGGCACACAAATAAAAAAAGATGAGACATGACAGAAGTGTGTGACAGCCTTACCTCCCTGGGGGGCTGAGCACACTCAGACAAACAGGAGCTGCCCCTCCGCCCCTGTACCTTCCACTGATTTATGGGAGTATCCACGTCTCACTTGTTCCACAGCAGCCGTAAGGGAGCACACTATTAATTTGCAGAAGCTGGAGCCAGGCTGAAAAATTCCATTATTAAGTGTTGGCGGAGGTGCTTGGAAAGACATTCCGATAAATATAGTGCTTTAAAGTGTTTCCCTAGAAACTGAGAGAAAGTTGAACAATATGAGAAGTACCCAGACTGATAACAGCCATTGCTCTGGTGGAGCAGTGCTTGAGCCATAGGGAGCACTCAGCAAAGAGAACTTCTTTTCCAGGTGTTTTTTTGCTGCTGAGGATTTTTGGCTGGTAGCACAAAGATGTGAAAGTGAGCCTCTATACTATGCCTTGGTTCTCTGTGCCCCCTGCTCTGCCCCTCTCTTCACCCAGGTGGGAAATGCTCTGTGAAGTTTGTGGCTGCAGATTCAGAAACGCCCCGTGTGTTTTAGTGTTCCCAGTTTGTGGATTCCTTCCAAAGCGTTCCTGTTGTGCCTGGCCATCCCAGCACACCCAAGCATGCAGAGGACAAATCTGGCAAACACAGCAAATGTCTTTCAGCTGGTTCCTTATAACATATCACACAACCACTGAGGTTGGAAAAGACGTCCAAGACCACTGAGTCCAACCTGTGACCCATCACCATCCTGTCAACCAGACCAGAGCACTGAGTGCCACATCCAGTTGTTCCTTGAACACCTCCAGGGATGGGGACTCCACCACCTCCCTGGGCAGCCCCTGCCAATGCCTGACAATCCTTTCCATGAAGAAATTCTTCTGATGTCCAACCTGAACCTCCTCTGGTGCAGCTTGAGGCCGTTTCCTCTTGTTCCATCACTTGTTCCCTGGAAGCAGAGCCTGACCCCCACCTGGCTCCCTGCTCCTGTCAGGGACCAAGAATGACCCCCCTGAGCCTCCTTTTCTCCAGGCTGAGCCCCCTCAGCTGCTCCTCATAGGACTGACTCTTCAGACCCTTCCCCAGCTCTGTTCCCTTCTCTGGATACCCTCCAGCCCCTCAATGTCTTCCTTGCAGGGAGGGGCCCAGAACTGGGCTCTATTTCATTCAGCTTATACATGGTCATCTCTACAGCTAATGTAAATAAGTACTATTAAATCTTGCCTTATAAGGGATACACAGGGTTTTACTTTGCCCTTTCCTGGCACTGCGTGCCATTATTCTCAGGAGCAGGTGCACTCATCCACATCAGCTCAGGAAGTGAATCAGGATGTTGTATCACTTGTACACCAAGGGATGAAAGCAGTCAGCTCCCACCTACGTGCTCCTCTGATCACTGCACTGTCCCTGCCAGGGAGACCAGGTGGAGGAGACAGGGCTCAAAAATCTTCTCAATCAGTACATTTGTCTCTGCAGAAACGCAAGAGCAAACCCCTTTCTGGATGGATGGATGCTGCAGATATTGCAGGAGGATTAGAGTTGACCTTCCCTTGGAAAAGGGACTAGGAAGAGAGCTCTAGGCTGATTCTGTCCTGCTAAATGACATTTTATAGCCTGCTATTTCTCACCTAAACAAAAATGTGATTAAAGAAGTTGAGATAAACAATGATTTAATGACCCAAAGTGTAGAAGCTGGAGAGGTTTCGAAAAGAGCTTGTGTATATCTAAGTATAAACACTTCTATTGCAACCTGCTGGAGGAATCTCAAGCTGTTTGCTTTCCATGAGTCCCCACTGACAGGGCACTCTGAGCACACAAGCTTTTTCCTAAACCCCTTCCATTTTCTATGCTTTGGGTCATTAAATCTGACACTTATTTTGTTGCAACCACTCAGCACAGCTTCCTCCTTGCCCAAACAGCCTCATCTGCTTTCAGCCCAGTTTTCTGCCCGTCCTGCCTCCCAGCTCAGCTCTGCCAGTGTCCCAAGCAAGGGGAGACTGAGGGCACACAGACTCCTCTCTTAGGACATCCCTGGGGCCTCATGGATGGGTGTTTGGGTCCCTCTCTCTCCCACTATGACTATTGCTCCTGTTTCCCTCCAGGCTTGGATGGAGAGAGGAGACCTAAGACCTTCTGTGCCTCCTTCTGCCATCAGCCCTCCTGCCACTGTACCACCTTCAGGTAATAAACCCATCTTGGAGACAGCCAGCAACAGCTCCACTTCCTGCAATCCACAGGGAAAGGAGCCTCTTGGACCAACACGGCAGCACTCCAGATTAGGGACTCACTCAAACACACAACTTGACTCAGGAGGGTGAATAACCGAGCAGGTCTGTGGCCAGAACTACTGTTCACTGTGTCTCTGTACAAGGGCTTTCAGAACAGTGGCTGGGTTAAAAAAAAAAAAACCAAAAAAAACAAAGGATCTTTTCTTTGCTTCCAAACAAACACAGCTAATTCAACCAATCTGATTCCTTGTTCCCTCACCTTGCTTCTCATTTCTCAAAGTCAAGGTAAGATTAATGAGCCCCACACAGGTACTGCTGGAGGGCTCTGCACTTTTCAGAGGTTTTCAAGTCACAAAAATACCTCCAGCAACAAATGGAGAAAACGAAAGCTGATAAAGCCAAGTTTGGAAGCAATTAACATCAATCCGAAACTCAGCTGGTTTAGGGGCTCAGCTTAAAAATAAAAAGCAATTACTGCTGTGACAAACTCAAATAATACATTGTTTCCCCATAGTTGAATTAGCTAAGGGATTCTGCCTCCACCAGCAGCTACAATAGGAAGGGGTTTATAGAAGCTATTTACCTGCACTGAATGTGCTTGTGATTTTTTTTTTAAACGCTTGTTTCTCAAGAGCAGAAGAGTCTCTCCCCATATCTAAGGAAGCAAGAACCTTTTATACAGCATGAAGTACTCAGGACAGCTCTCACCACCCTCAGAGGAACCTGCTCACATAGCAGAGGTTTTCCCTTGTTGCCCAGGAGCATGAGAAGAGCTCCAGCCAGGGAACCACAGCTCTGCCTGCCCAGTTCTGGCTGCAAACCCTGGGCAGCTGCTCTTCCACTTCTCCCCTCCCAGCTGTGGAGTTGAAGAGCAACAAGAGCTGCCAGTGCTGGAGCCTGTACGGGACTGCAGGTGTCAGAGTGGGGAGAATCCAACAGCCTTGCGGATTTACCCAAGGACCTACAAAGAGTTTAGTGAGAGAACTGAAAAACTACCTGGTGCTCAGAGCCTAGTTCTTAAGTAAGGGGCTTGTCCAATGGAAACATCAGCCAGCCCATGAAAATCAGCCCAGAGCTTCTGAGCAACTTTCAGACTCTCACCAGGCAACTGCAACTTCCCAACCTGTTGCACTGTAGTAAACAGGAAGGAAAGGCAGGAAAGGAGAGGCAAAATGCACAAGAATGGCAAACAGTGACATTCAGGACTGCTGTAGATGAGTCACCTGTGCTCCAACAGTGCAAGGGAGTCAGATTTAGCTGCTGTAAGTCAAGGAGGGGCTGTCATGCCGATGAGGACTTCGTTCCTGGCTACGGGAAATGCTCTGCAGGGAGACAATGAAATCCTTACCAAAGGTCTAAGAAGGCATTACTAGTCATTCACAAGGCCATTGCTCGTGCCCTGTGCACAGCACTATTGTAACCTAGGCTGGCAAGCACCCAAGAGAAGCAGAGTTTGGCCTCTCCAGATTGTTCTAACCAATTTAAGGTTTCCAGTTTTCATTTCAAACTACTTGACAGTATCTCATTAACCTACTGCCGATAATAAATGGGCCCAATAACAATCACCAAGTCACGTGAAATTAAAAAATTCAATAAAATATAAAGAGGAAATACTCATGGGTTATATATTTTTCTATTCTAGAATTAGAGAAAATGAGGTCTGCCACTCCCCTCAGCCATGATAAATACAAGTCCCAAACTGAACTGTCAAAGATTTCCAGGAATGTCTCTCTAACCTCATACTGCAGCCTTTGCAAAATTCGTAACACTTCCTACTGCAAGGAAATCTTGACTTTTCTATGGCACACCTGACACTTACACACACACAAGGATGACACCACGACCTCACAGAAGCTCCAGGCACCCCCAAACCAGGCATTGCTGCACGAGCAAAGACCTCGGTCTCCAGGCAAACAGTAAATGCCATCCTGCAGCTTTGCAAACACACCATGGGGCCTCTGCAGCTCAGCAGCTGTACAAGACGTGGTACGAAAGGAGAGGTGTCATTTATCCTACCTCACATTAACATCCAGTTCTTCCATCACAGGCAATAGGCATAGGTAGCTGGGAGTTCAATGTCCACAGAAGAGACCTCATCCTGCAGAGGAGAGAGTTAGAAAGGACAGCTGTAAGTTACAGGACCTCTCACAGACGTGCACTTGCCCCAGCTGTCCTTTTCCACCAGGCAGTTTTCCAACCACTCTTCCCTGGAGAAGCCTGGGCACTGCAGAGGGTTGTTGTGACCATCCAGAATTACCTGCACATGTGTGAACTGCACCTAAGCCTTTCCCAGTAATTTCAAAACTTCCAAAGCTACAAAGTTTAAACTGAACCAGCTGAAGAAGGTTTACAAAGGCTGAGAGGGAAACCACAGGAAATTACAAGCAAAGAGGCCTGGTAAATTAGTTTCTGTTTTTATACGAAACTAAAACATTGACTTTCTACTGAATTCAAACAGGTTTCCTGTGACACTATATTGTACAGCCTTATGAATAATTAATAGCAGTACTGTAATTACAAAGAACTAAACAATTTGCAGCTGGAGTTAAAATAAATGTACTTACTTCCAGTAACACTAAGTGATGTAAATATTAATGAGATTTTTAACTCTATCAAGATTCCATCACAACTCCAAAGAAATGAATGCACCATCTTAATAACGAGTTTGTGCATTTGCTGCTGTTAATCGAGTGGAAACAACAGGCTCAGTTTCTGAGCACTGTTGATTGCCCCTTGTGTTGTGCCTCTAGAGAGACAAGGATAACGCCGCCAGCAAGGCACTATTAATATCAGCTCAGATGCAAATAATGCCGCTGTGGTTACTCGGCTTCAAAGGGACCACAAACACCCCTGCTCTGTGTGCTCTGTCTGCTCTGTAGAGATGAAAATGTCCCACCAAATGACAGCAGTGGCCACACCGTCTTCCTCGCAAGCACCAATTAACTGAGACACTGACACATCCTTCATCCAATTTCGTTCCATCCCACTCAACCCCCATCAAGTTCCACTTTCTGGCACTGCTGAGCTGGTGGCAACAGAAGCGTTGAGTCATTCTCAAAAACTTACACCCCCATTTCCTGCAGTGTTTGTGCTGCTTTGCCACTTCTGACACCCTTAATGAAGCCACATCAGAGGTGGACTGAGCACTCTGAAAAGTCCATTTCGTTTCACCGACATATATCACACTATCCCTTCTGCTCTGAGACAGACGTGTCCTAACCCTTAACCAAACCAGCAACAGGCTGGGACAGGAGGTAAAGGCTTGAGCAGGAGCTGGGCCAAGAACTCCTCCAGGAAACCCACAAAGGAGAACAGTGACATATGAGCATATGTCAGAGCCTGGAACACCAATCTTGCAATTAACACATGAATAGCAGGTGGCTTTTCCAAGACTCATTTATCAAGGAACAAAGAACGTTGTGGGTACATGGAGTCTCATGCCTACCTTTCCCATTGTATGCAATTTGACTATCAGTCAAACACTTTATTCCTTAAATACAACAGCTTAAGTGAGGCTTCTCTGAACCCTCCCTTGGGACACCTCTCAAGGCTTAAGATTCCCTACCTGACACTAAGAGATCCTTCCTTATCCAAGACTGAGAGACCTCTGATCCATCACAGCGTCTCGGTGAGTAACTGGCAGCCACTGAATTAATACTAATGAAATCCATGTAGTCAATTCCATTAGATGTAAACCTTTGTCCAGCTTTGAGAATAAGACTGGACTCAGCCACATCTAAGCTCTCTCAGGAGTTTAGAGAGCAGGGGGGCCCACTCTGAATCTCACAACTCCATGGGAGGGTCTCCCTTACACTTCTGTGTCTGTGGTCACTGTGGAAATCATAATAGCTCAATTTTAACTCAATTTTCCTTCAGACATTTAATCCCTACAGTAAGGAATAGAGTGAACCTTGCCATTGAACTTTGTTGAGTTGCACTTCTACAACATCGTATTAAACCCTGCTGTTAATACCTCTGGTATGATGACTCTTTAAGTGACCTAAATTACCCACTTGTGACATGCTCTGCTGCACCACAGAGGACAGAGTGGGATATAAAAATAAACTACACTCAATTTGAGTATCTCATGCTCTCTGTGAAGAACTGGACTGTAAAGGAAAGTTCTCTGACTTTGCCTTTTTAGAGCAGAGTGTGGTGTGCAGTGACGATGACCCACCGCAGCCTCTGACCTCAGCAGAGCTGCCTGGCAGACACGGGTTGTTACTGAGCAGCACAGAGCAAAAGGTGTTGCAGACATTTAGAAAGCCTGTTTAGCCTTCCCCTGGAAATTGCTGTCCTCCCCAGCTCAGAGTGTGAGTTGGAGCTCCCATCCAGTACCCGTGATTCCCGATTGAGGCCAGAAGAATCACTCTAACATAAATAAAGCCTACTACTACTATGTAAATCTGTGATTTCAAGAGGCTCCTCACTCCCTGTAGTGAACATCTGCCAATTTGAAGCTGAGACTGAATAAAAAAAGCTGTTGCTGCTTCCCACTGTACTTCCCATTTGGGGTCATGATTTTTCTCATAACTCCATCTTTATCATTATCACTGAAAAGAAATCGTTAGCAGAGGCTACCTGGAAAAGATTTTCCCAGGCCACATTAAATTGGTGCTGTGAAGTGACAGTCACCCCAAACCAGAGACCATTTCTTGATCATCACTGCAGAGCAGCCCGAACCCCTCCAAGTGTTGTAAGAGAATATCCTGCCCATGACAACACTTGAGGAAAAAGAAATACCAGAGTGATTAATTTTATTCATTCCCAGATAAAATGGCTCCGTTTCCACCATCCTTTTCTAGCAAAGGCACTGCCCCCTCCCACAGCACTTCTGGCCCTCTCTGTCCTCTGTCACTGCTGTCTCTTTTCTCCCCTTGAAGGACAAAGCTGATAAGAAGTCCCTCAGTTGTCAGCAGAGACAGATCGCTGGTCTGATTTTAATCAAACATCATTCCAGCAGGTTAAAATGTAGCGCTTCACTTAAACAGAAATATTAAAAGACAGATGTGACACATCATCTGAAAAATAAAATGGAGTCCAGCTTTAAATAGAAAATACAGAAGAAATGTCTTTTCACTGAAGGGTTATTTTTCAAAACCAGCTCTTTATACTCAAAGAGAAAGTCTCTGGCTTGACAACCCAAACCACGGACACCGAGTTTAACGGGTTCATGATTCCAAGGGATGCAGGAGTTGTGGATGGCCCCTGGGTCACAGCAGCAGCCAGCACCTTCTGTGCACACAGACGGGCTTTCCTTCGTGCCAGTCTGGCCCTCTCAGCTCTGAGCTGTAACCTCTGCGCCTTTTCAGCCTTGCATCAAAGCATTTTACACTGTCAAGTGTTAAAGTTCAAATTCCATCTTTGAGTACCAAAAAAATACTAACAGCCCACACAATCTAAGGGCCGTTCCCTTTGAAAAGGCACAGGGGAAACAGCAACTTGTTCTCCTGGATCAAATATTTACAGCAATAAAGTTTCTATGGGTTGCTCAAGGGTGACTTTGTTCCAAAGCAGAGACATCTGTACAAGATCCCTGATTGTACCGTGCTCTGTTTGTGTATGAGGTCTGGGGAGAGAAAGCAGCCATAAAACCGGAGGGGTTATTTGCTATGACAGTGGTGTTATGAAATTTCACAGCTCGCTGCTCTCACCTTTAGCAATTACTGTCAGTTGGTAACCAAAGCGCTCCAAGTGTTCAACGGCACGATCAAATCTCAGCATAGGAAGCCAAGAGAAACATCCCACGTGGGATCCTGGGTCTCTTAAAAGAGAGGTAATACAGTAAAAGGTATCACTTAACAACTGAAGGCAAGAGGGATGGCTGGGTTCAGTGAGTGCATCTAGTCCTTTGTCAGCACCTGTGTTTGATGGGGACTTGTGCAGGGCCACCACGCAGCTTTCTTGCTCACATGTCATAGAACTCCCCCATAACTCACCGTAGATTGTCCCTTCCTAAAAACACAGTCTCCAGCTTCTCTTTGTCTCACACCAGCACAGGGAATGGAAACTACTGCCCCAGAAAGGCACCAGCTGTGCTTTCTGTGCCTGCAGTCAAATAAACTGTTGTTGTTTACACAGCAGAGAAACCTAGACTATAAATGCTAATAAATATGGAAATCCTTCACCACGGCGTGGTGGTACTGATGGTAACTCACAGCTCGCTGCAGGAGCTGTGGGATGCTCAGCACCATCCCCACCTGAGCTCTGCCTCTGCAGAGGCTGTGCATATGCTGAGAGCAGGTCTACACTTTGCCCAGGATCTGTGCTTTCACCAAGTGCCTAATAAATCACTAGCCAGAATATTGCCATCCTACTGCAAACCAACTTCAGGGACAAGTCCTGGTGGTCCCCTGGCAGTGGCCAGCTCATATCCCAGCAAGGCTGTCACGGGCAGTGATGGGCAGTGACCGTGGCACTCAGAATTACTTAGATTGCAAAACACCTCCAAGATCATCAAGTCCAACCTTTGACCGATTGCAACCTCGCCAACCAGACCAGAACACTCGGTGGCAGCTCTCTGGTTCAGCAGCCTCAGGCTCCAGCTTCTTGTTTAAAAAGCTGCCCTGATCCAAAGCAAGCAGAAAATGATCCGTGGAATATGCACATTGCCATGGACATCCATCCTATCACAGGGATACACTGCTGTGCTGTTCCAGGCTCTGCTAACGAGCAAAAGCCAGCATTTGCCACCTTGGGACAGCCGAGGGACAAAGCAGTGAAAGGAACCATCTCCCTCCTGGGCAGAGGGCTGAAACACCACCGGGAGAGCCTGGAGTCACTCCCAGCGACCACGTTTCAATACAGGAATTCCTTTCTTTGCCAGCTGTGCAGAAGAACCTTTTTCACGCGTTTCTGTCCCTCGTTTAGGTCCCTGTCCTGCTGCAAACCCACTCGGGTAACACTGCATCACCCACCCCCAGGAGGGGAATGTGAGTCACAGTGGGTGAGCGAGACAGGAAAGATTCCTCACTGCAGAGGGGCTCTCCGTGGCTGCCACCACAGGGATTCATCCACAGCACGATGGGGCTACTGAAGTATAACCCACCTTCTGCACTACCTTCAACTCCTGCCCGATTTCCCACACAGGTTGTTTTGTGGTGGATGTGTTCCACTCCCCATCACAGGCCATGCATAACTATAACTTTATTGTGCTGAAACAAAAATCCTCTGTTTTATTTTTATTGCTGCCATAAGCTGGTTTTGCAGCCTGTGAAATGCAAGGAGGAAATAAGCTCCTGTTTGAAGCCCAGTGCCAAGTCACACCAGCCACCATGTTCTGCAAGTCCTGGACTTCAGCAGAAATAAGAGTAGCTCCTGGCCTCGATATCTTGCTTTGTTGCGTAACTATGACTAAGAAATTACACCTTCTGTGATTTCAGCCATGCAAATGGTTTAGGTGAAGCTTTAAATCTCAGGCACTAACCATTCCTTGTTACTGTCGTCTGACCAAACTCACTATTGATGGGAAGCTTTGGAGTGCATCTGTCTGAATACGGCAGAGAACTTGTCACAGCTGGACCTTTATAAGCCTCCAGGCACAGACATTCCCTGCTCCTGCCCAAGGGTGCCAACAGACCTGCTCTCACAGGAGCATCGTCACAGCTGTCAAGGGCACAAACAACACACAGACCCCCCAAAACAAGACCAATAAACGCATGTGAAGCTGTTGCCGACAGATGCATCTCTGAGCGAGGCTGCTGGTCCCACCCGGTTTAACACACTGCATCACATCCAGCTTCTCTCATCCCCTTTCCTGGCTGCCACAGGCAGACCACAGCCAGGAGATGTCTGCCGGCCCTGCGCTGGGATGGCAATCCTGTGGATCCACGGGACATTTTGGAAAATGAAGCAGAGCAAATCCCCAGGGCTCGGGGCTGCAGATACCTGTAACCAGCCCGAGTGACTCATGCCTCTGCTGCCACTTCTTCACACTCCATTAAAGGGTGACAGCTTCTGAGGAGAAAACTGGCTGAGGGTGTTCATCTTAAACCTGAGCTTCCTCTGGTGCACTTCAAAAATCAGTGAGTTGAGGATCAAGCTAAAATAATCACAGCCCCCAAGAGACCATGTGATTCTTCAGACCTGTACAAGATATGTGAAGTGCACAGCCATCATCTCTTCTGGTTAAGAAGCTGATGCCATCAGGGAAAGTCAAAAGGCTAATTAATGAATTCCTTTTTAAAGATACTGATACGATACAAGACGGAATGTGCTGCAATACATTCCCTCCACACAGGCTCTGATGGTACCGACAGGAGAGTTTGCTCCAAATATTTCACAACAGTGACAGAACTACTTTGAGATCGCAGAATCGCAGACTGGTTTGGGTTGGAAGGGACCTTAAAAATCATTTCTTTCCAGCCACTTGCCATGGGCAGGGACACCTTCTGCTAGACCAGGTTGCTCCAAGATCTGTCCAACCTGGCCTTGAACGCTTCCAGGGATGGGGCAGCCACAGCTTCTCTGGGCACCCTTTGCCAGGGCCTCACCACCCTCACAGGGGAGAATTTAAAAGATTATTGTAGATACTTTCAAACTGCAGCAATAAAGCAGCAACTTGTTCTGGTGATTGTCAGAGAGGAACAGCTGGAGGGCACAACTACTACTGAGAGAAAGCAGTTAAATACAGGACAAGGGCACCAAAACAAGAGCCTGTGTCCCTGCTGCAGGCTTTGCCAGTTCATCATCCAAGGTGGAAGTAATAAGGGATCCCATGACAGAGCAGGTATTTGTAAGTCAGGGCAGCTGTGTGGGCAGGGGTTGAGCAGAAGCTGGGTCTGGTCCTTCTCTCTTCAAACGACATGGATGTGAAGGAATTGTCTTTCCCTGCCAAACTGTGCTGAACTCAGCACCTTCCAAGATGCTACTGATGTTTTCAACTTCTTTTAAATTAAATTACGAAATTACTGAATCCTTATCGTCTCATTAAAAGTGAAGAAACCAAAATAAACTAGGAGCTGTGACCCTGAAGGTCGTGTTTTGGTGGGCTGAGGCTGGGAGCCTTATGTAGCTCCTGATGGGAAGGGGGGAAAGGACAAATGAGCTCATAGGACAAGCTGCTTGCAAATGGTTATTCCCAAAGCAGGAATGACAGGACGTGCTTAGGTGGGCTGTGAATTCTCATCAGCCAGACTCTCCAGGTAAAAAAAAAACTGTCCAGGCGCTAATTGTGCCTGGCACCAGGCACCTGGCAGCAATGAGGTGCCATGTGGCTCATTTTCAGTGGTTTCACAGAGACCAGTTCTTTCTAACAGCACACATACTTTGCACAAGAGCATTTTTCAAATTCTGATCATTTCAGACTGCTACTGCCTGAGTAAGGTCTGTAGGCTGCTTTCTGTCAGGCTGTCTACCACGTACCAAGTGCCACTGCTTCCCTCGAGGGCAAAGGATGGCAGTGGCATCCTGCTCTCTATGGCTGGGAAGAGCAGGCTCCCCAATCCCCCTGCTTACTTCAGCTCTGCAGGGCATCAGCAGCTCCCCAGAAGAAGGAAGGAGCTGAAGTTATGGCAGGACTTGAAGCCAGAAGGGTTCTCCCAGCATTTCTGGTGATACTGGAGGGACTCCTGGATGTGCATCCCACTGAGGATGAGATGGTTAACCCGAATCAGGCATCAGCTCTACAGGTTGAGGGTTATTCCCTCATCAGACGTATAATGTAGGAGAAAGAATGAGCATGAACACATTTGGACAAGGCTTCTACAAGGACATTACAGATTTATTTAGGTTGGAAAAGACTTCCAAAATCATTGAGTCCAGCCTTTGACAATATTTTGAAAGAATAAAGTGGACAATCTAGGTAATTATACACCCATCAGTCCAAGATTGAATCCAGCACAATAATAAAATAGCTCATAAAGGATAAAATTCATCAAGAATTAAAGATGGGGAATAGAATCGGGCAAATCAGTGGGAATTAGAAGATAATAAATTTGCCATCTTGATATTTTCAGTGATATCAACAATACTGTTGTAATAAGTTGCTGTATTCCCTGATTTCAGAGGCACATTTGATCTGCTATTATGCGAGGTTTTGATACAGGACAACAGCAACTCCATACAGGACTGTTGGGCAGAAGTAGACCCAGTACAGTGAGAGAAACCATTCTATGATTCTGTGATTCTCTGATTTGATGATCTGTAGCTGATGTGATGAACGGAGAGCAGAACTGGGAGAAAGTTATGATTGAAACGATAAATTGCCAAGTGAAGGCATTGCAGGAGCATCCAAGGGTGTGAGTACTGAGTACTGTATCCAGAGTGATGTGCATGGCATTTATCCAGTAGTTACCTGCCACCTCTAGTCACTGATTTCAGTCCTCCATTCTTTAAAGACAGCAAATCATTCAGTGGAAGATTCAGCAAAAACCCTTGAATGCAGTTAACTGATTGAGGTATTTTCTTCCCTTTCACATATGAGCTGCCAGAATCTCACTGCCTGTCTAAGGAAATGAAACTTCTGATATTCAGACAATAGAATTGTGGAAACTTGTTTCTTAAAATAGCACAAAGAAGGAAAAAAACACCCATGTAAAATATAAACCTGTGCTTGAGGAGCAGAACTTTCCTTTCCCCCTTCTGTAAGAGGAGAGAAAAGAACTACTCCTTTGTACCCCCTGAGACTTCAAGCTCTTTCAGATGAGATTTAATTACTCAAGAGAGCTGTTTGGAGCTTTTGTTCAAGATTTCATGCAACTCAGGGAGCATCAAGTGCCACTTCAGAGCCCTGTGTTACGTTAATTGCTGGGATAAAGGGAGGCAAAGAAATATCTGCGTGCAGCCCTAACTGTGCCTGAAAGCACTTGCTTCCCAAACTAATCCCCTATTTACCCCCAACACTTGATGTCTTACTGGTGGCATTCAGTAAGAGGTGGTCAACTGCAACAGGCTCTCTAATTATAGCATGACCTGTTGCTAATGACTGTTGGATTAGCCCACTGCTGTTGCATTATCGCACTAAATAAATAATATCCACCCTCCTCTGGCAGTGTTTACAGAAAGGATTTCCTATTCAGCCTCAACTCAACGCTGTGAGCAGTCCCCAGTGCCACCAGCTGCTCCAGTCAGACCCCACACCAGGACATCAGGAAAGATTTCTTCATGGGAAGGGTGGTCAGGCATTGGAAGGGGCTGCCTGGGGAGGTGGTGGAGTCCCCTTTCCCAAAGGTGTTCAAGAAACAACCGGACTCAGTGCTGTGGTCTATCTGACAAGGTGGTCATCGGTCACAGGTTGGTCTTTGTGATCTTGGAGGTCTTTTGCAACCTAAACAATTCTGTGATTCCATAACAGTGAGAGACAGACAGGAATGCTGAGCAAACGTTACAGTCACTGCCTTGGCCAAACCCCCAGCTCAGCTGAGATCCTCAGAGCTGGAAGTACGGACTGAGGTGGCCAAAAGGGAGGTGCTGGGGGTCCCACACTGCCTGGAGGGCTGGGAGGAGGCTGGGGGGGTTCTGAACATGATGTTTTCAAGGCAGCGAACCAATACCATCAAACACCAGATGTTCCATCTCACCACACACAATTTGGGGAAAAAAATCTCTCTGATGGGTCCATCCCTGCACACTTTCCATCCTCTTTCCCTGGTGACCTGCTCAGACTGAAGAATCACAGCCTCTGTGGGGACTGGAAGGTCCAGCTCATATCCAGCCCCTCTGGAGCTGATGCTGTCAGGTGGCCTTAAATCCCT
The DNA here is from genome assembly GCA_013396735.1 of Grallaria varia. Lineage (NCBI taxonomy): Eukaryota > Metazoa > Chordata > Aves > Passeriformes > Formicariidae > Grallaria > Grallaria varia. Next base: position 920,302 of record VWZG01010751.1, read on the forward strand.
GACTCCACTTGGCCACTGCTTCTTGAGACCCAGCCTCCCAGTGCCTCACCACCCAGGCAAGGACAACTGCCCCACTCCACTCTGAAATCTTCAAAAAGAAAATTCTAAAAATCATTTTGAAAGAGTTTTGCAATTCTCATGCGAAGATTTGAAATTTCTTCTTTTTATTCCCACATACAAAGAATCTCTGACTTTCTGGCAGTAAATATTCCAGCAAATAAATTAACTGGTAAAAAAGCTCAAGGGAACAGCAGATTTTTAACTGAATATTGTGCACTACTTAATAATGAGTTCTGAATTTACAATGGTAAGGACTAGCAATGAAAACCTGGGTTAGTCACTAAGATAATTCAGTTACACAAAGGAACCAACAGCGTGTGACTTGTATGTCCCATGGAACTTAACAAAAATAGCTGCAGCAACCAAAACACTGCAATGAATGGTCCACAAATAAATACAGAAAAGAATCTGAATGGTGTCAGCAAAGTTTCTCGTTCATATTTCTTAATCTAAAATGAATCTACATCTAAAGTTCTCCAATATAAACATGGGCATTCAGTCATCTACCCTCCAAAGTTACTGGGAGTGAGATATTCCTTATCCTTGAGCTCACCTGGACTCATGGTATGTTCCTCCTGTGCTAAATTAGTCTGGAGGTGGCAACAGGCTCAGACTGCAGGGATATTTAGATGGGATGGTCTGTGACACTGGAAAGGGAGTTCAGCATCAGTTTTGCACAAGTAGCATCAATGAAGGTCTTTATTTTGAAATTCTGTAGTTTTAAACAAGAAAAAGGGTTGGTGGCAACCAGATAAACCAGCCGAAGACAGACCTCAAATTTTTTCTCTTAATAGTATGAAATAGAACATGTCCTTCATGGGTTCATTTTGGGACAGAAATCTGTCGCAGGGCAAAAGCTTCTGCTGGCCCACAGGGTTGTAAATCCTCTTAATTCACAAGCTACTTTGGGGTATTTTTCACTAATATTCCCTTACTTTCACCTGTTTAAGCTGCTTTCCTTCATGGCCTCAGTACTTCTGCCAAACCCTTATTGAAATGAATATTCATCATTGTGACCAGCTCTGAACAACTGCAGAGACTCTGAATCGTGCCATAAGAACAAGAAGGCAAAATTTGGCAAGTTTTCCTTAAATAAGATGCAGAGGGGGATTCACACCTTGCCCAGCACATCTGTAGGATGCTCCAGCCTATGTAGTTTCCTCCTTGCTGTTTCCAGGTACATTCAGGGCAGCACAGCGAGTACAGGGATGCACAGGGACAATACAGCATGGCTTTGCAAATTGCGTAGCTATTTATAAAAAACCAAAAGTGGCTTTAAAAGTTGCTGCAGTGATTTCCTGACGTTTTCTACTGCCTTTATGGAATACAGGGATACACAGCGGTGGGAGAGTAGCTGCAGTTTAGTATTTTGAGACTGCTTTTAAAAACTCCAGTGTGGGTGTTGGCAAAAAAATCTATTTTTTCATATATTTTATTTTCTTCCCTGCTATTGAAACATCCAACTTTTACTCATACTTACACAGTCCATCACAAATTAAATGAAAAAAAAATGCTTGTCCTAAGATGCTGCAAAGTACTAAATTAGCCAAAAGTAAAGGTTCTTGTTGGGAAATGATTTCCAGGTGTGTCTCAGACTCCTTCCACCCAAAACTGCAGCACTTGAGGGTCATCAAAGCAAGTCTGGATATGAGGAAAGAACTGTCCCTGTTCTTCAAATAAAACCTGATGACTGCTTAAGAGACATTTCTTTCACACTCCCTGGAAATGTTTCCCAGGGCTGGGAGAGAAATCAGTGGGGGCCGCCAGTCCCCAAAGTGATCTGGCAGCCTCCCAAGCCAAGGAAACCTTCACAGTCACTCAAAACTAATAATTTGTCATTTTGCTCTTTTTTTTTTTTTCATTCCTATTTGTCATTCTGGGAAAAACTCTTCAGGATGAGACTTGTCTTTTCTCCAGACGGATCCAAGGAAAGTTTAATTATGCTTCTCTGAAATCTCCCATCAACTCAGTCCCTGAGCAGCACGTGAGCTGTTTGCTCTCCCCACGCCTCTAAGTTCCTTCCTAATACATAAAACTTCCAGATTTTTCAAAGATGCTTATGAAGAACAGCCCCTGTCGTTACAGTGAACTGGAACAGATGCTTCTGTTTACTGTATTAGGAAAATTGCTCTTCGCTGACTTTTGGGACAGGGAAAAGACAGGGATGTTGCTCTCCTCTGCCCTAGGGACATCTCCCTGGGGCAGCCTTTAGCCCTTTGCTCTCTCAGAGGACTCACTGCCTGCCCTGCCCACCAGCTGCCTCCTGCCCGGGCTGCAGAAAACTGTCCTCCTGGTGTGTTGCTGCACCATGAAACAATCCCACCATTCCCCTCTGCCTCTGGAAGCTCCTACAGACACAATGTAAAACAACTGTGATAAAGGACAAATAATCATTTTTAAAAAAAAAGAAAAAGACTGTAGAGCATATGGTTTACAGCAGAGGCTGGGAAGGGACAGGCAAGGTCACACTGTCTGCATTTTGCTGTTGAAGTTAAATGTGGATTTATAACTGATTGGATCTTCTGTAATAAACCTGCCCGCACACCTGACTTCGGAGCTATTTTCTAACATCCCTACTGATGCACAAAACCATTTTTGCAGGAATTGTTAAAACTTACTACAATGGCTCCTCAAGGTCACTACACCACTTGCAGAGCAGCCTGTTACAGGCAGGGCTTTTCACTGTGATCGAGAGCCACATGGACTGTGAATTTATGAATATCATGGTCTGTGCATGTTTCTCACTGGGATTTTGGACCTTGGCCCACATCCATCCTGTCCTTGGCCCTGGAGATGCCAGATATGTTGGCATAATTTGAACTAACTTCCCCAAACCAGTTCCAAGTCTGCAGCACCTCTGGAGGTTCATGCGGCTCTTGTTCGTAAGTAAAAGCCTTACAGGTAACAAGCTTTAGGCAATTACTCCCCCAGTCTTTACATAAGGACCATGAGGCATAGAATGTAAGATCCTTAAAGGATTCATACACAGCAAGTTATCCAGCTGTTTTACAGCTGTGACCTAAAGGATGTCAAAGACATGAACGGTCTGAGCTTCAGCATTCTGGGCTGTCTTTTTTAACCCATTTACTTCTTTTTTCATACCATTCTCTCAGCTAGTCCAATTATAGGGACACAAACTGTTGATTTGGCAGAGGGTTGGGAACACAGAATCATGGAATGGTTTGGGTTGGAAGGGACCTTAATGATCATCTCCTTCCAGCCCCCTGCCATGGGCAGGGACACCTTTCACTGGACCAGCTTTGCCCCAAGACCCGTCCAACCTGTCCTTGGACACTTCCAGGGATGGGGCAGCCACAGCTTCCTTGGGCAACCTTTGCCAGGGCCTCAGCACCCTCACAGCAAATGAGAACATGCCCAGGAATAACTCCCTTCTCAGGAAGTCCCATCTGGAGCTGTTACACAGGTCAGAAAAAATACAGAGCTTTAGCCAAGACAACCCTGTTAAAGAGCCATCTGCGAGCAGAGAACAGCTAATCAAAATTCCTGCCTATTTGCATTTCTATAACAAAGGAAATATTCTTTTGGAAGGTTTTAGTCAGCTGTAAGTGACAGCAGCAACCCCTGATGGTGACAGCACAGCTCAGAGCACTCTCTGAACGGGCCAAACAGGGAGGACAAGGGTGGTCAGGAATGAGTGTGGTTCAGAGATGGAGGCTGAGACAGAGTTGGGAGGATAAAACAGAGATGCTTAACTCCAAATTGCATATTTTACTTAAAAAACCAACTCTTTCCTGCCTCAGGAATAAGGACCTAACCTTCTTCATGTCTAAAGGGAAATATAAAACAAGCAAGGAAAAGGGGAAGGAGGTGAAGAGGACTCCAGTTATGGGCTGAACCACTGGCAGGCTGTACCCCAGGCTGTGCATCATGCTTTCACAGCTTTTTTTTTTTTTTTTCTTTTAATAATTTCTGTATACTTCTGATTTCAACTGAGAGATGACATTTTGAGCAGAGAAAGCCAGAGGCGCCTTTCTGAATTACAAGCATGGCCCCAATTTTCCCCCAGGAGCCCTTGGGAAGCCTGCAGTGCCAGCTGCAGCCCTGAGCAGTGGTGCAGCCCTCCTCTTCCTCCTCCTCCTCCTCCTGCTCCAACCTGGGCTCCAGCTGGTGGAGGGCAGGTTGAAAGCCTGGCAGAGCTCTCTGAGCCTTTCACTTATCCAGAGCTGACTTAAAGCTTTTCAGCAGCACAGACCTCTTCCTCCCCACCTCCTTGGTTTTCCAAAAGGAAGGGGAGGTGCTCCCCCAGGTGTAACCGTGAGGCTGCACAGACCTGTGACCTGTTTGTTCGACTGTGCAGAGCATCAAAAGGAGATGTCAGTGGGACCTCTGCGAGCCCCTCCCTGCGAGGTTTGATGTCTGTGCTCACAGCAGAGAGTACTTCACTCCTGAAGCAGCTGTTCAAGGCTCTCAGGTGTAGGTCAGACACAAACTCACTTCACTCTCTCCAGTCTCCTCTTTCCTCCTGTCCCGGCCAGTCCCTCGGCTGCTTCACCACCATCATCCCCACTGCTAAACACCTTTCTTATTAAAAGCAACAGACATTTAATTTTCTCTTTGCTTGGCAGGAAATGATATCAGGTCCTGCTACGAAGGATCCAGAAGCAAAATTTCAGCTCGCTTAACACAAGTCCTTGTCTAATGCAGGAAGGGACACTCAGTTCCAAGTGCTGGCTCAGAATAGCTCAGCTTTTGTCACACTGGTTACCTCGGAAATGCGCTCACTCGAGGAATTCATGGGCAGCAATCAGATGTTTTCCCCCTGCTTTTCCTCACAACTCATCAGAAATTGGGATAGAGTTGGGAAAGGGCAGGGCAGAGAGAGTCTGAGATGTGATGAGAGAACTAATCCATCCTTGGAAGAGGAACTGATGCTGCATTTTTTTTCCTGCTTTTTTTACAGTAAATAAAGAATTAAGGAAGATTGCTGAAAATGTGTCCATTCAGGCAGCAGCTGAATTTCCTGTTAATTGCTTTGGGACCGTGAGGGAGGAGGGAAAGTGTGGAGACATCACAATGAGCAGTAAGTGGTGTGATTGGTGACTGCCCAAAACCTTACTCTGCACAAATGTTGCTAAGGATAGAAATTAGAGATGTGCTCTCATAAAACCCCCTATTTAGTGAACATAAAATAAAAAAATCCATCTTGCAGGGAGATAGAGAGTGCAAAGTAATTTGTCACAGCATTTCTCTTGGATGAATGAATAAGGCCCAGGCTCTGCTCCCCAGTTTTCCCCTGCACAGTCCCACGTGCGATGCAGCCCCGGCTCTCCCCAGCTGCCTGATCCCACAGGAGCCAAGCTCTCCACCTGCCTTGGATGGGATGCACAGGATGAGGAATGGCTTTGCCAAAGCTCACTATGAGAAGGAGCAGCACAAATCAGAGAACCAGAGAATCATGGAATGGTTTGGGTTGGAAGGGACCTTAAAGATCATCTTCCAACCCCCTGCCGTGGGCAGGGACACCTTCCACTATCCCAGGCTGCTCCAAGCTCCATCCAACCTGTCCTTGGACACTTGCAGGGATGGGGCAGCCACAGCTGCTCTGGGCAACCTGTGCCAGGGCCTCACCATCCTCACAGGAAAGAATTTCTTCCTAATATCTAATCTAAAACCTGCTCTCTATCAGTTTGAAGCCATCCCCCTTGTCCTGTCACTCCAGGCCCTCCCCATCTTTCTTGCCAGCTCCCTTTAGATGAAACCTCGTCACGTGCCAAGCTTGTCCTTGTTTCTCTGCCCGACAGGTCGATCCGGGTTCACAGGAAGGGGGAAGCTGCCGGGAAACCAAGAGATATCTGGGCGTGCATCCTGGATGCAGTGGGAAAGAGGGCAGGAGCACCTGTGCTTACGACATACCTTTTAGAAACTGCGGTGGCAACAAGCATGAAGTGGCTGATTACAGGGAAGCAGGAAACACTGGGCTGCAACAACCTCCTCCCCTGCTATCTGCACCTTTGGTTTATTATATTTAATCATCCTTTTGATCCGAAGGAAGAACATCCTAACGGAAAACAGCACCAAACTCTTTTGTCAGCACCAATTTTGCTGATCCAATAAAACTTCCGAACACCATCAAGTCAGCAGATCCACGCAGTTAACAAGTTTTCTTTGTGATCCTTGGTTTTTCTCAGAAAATCAGATTGCACTGAAATCAGACTTTCCCCACAGGAAGCTTCTATTTGTCACTGGAAAAAACAACACACTACCAAGAAAATCTGCTGGGTCTGTCATTTGGTTGTTTCAGCTTCATATTTTTTTTTCAGACTGTAAAATAGATTCCTAGGCCATGAAGAGAAAAATCAGATGGAGAAAAAGGGCTGGGAGAGACCCTGAGGAGCTGTTTGATCAAACCCAACTATATTTTAACCTGCTGTAGATGACATTTGGAGATGGAGATTTCACATTCTCTTTATGCAGTCTCTCAGGGGAAGTACATGTAGGGATTATTCTGGGGTCTATCCTAAATCTTTCCTGCTGCATTTTATTGCTGTGACTTCTTTTCCTACTCCCTACAGACTCTGAAATCTACTTATTACTCTCCTTCCTGCAGACACTCTTGCATCTGAAGAGCAGCACCACGAATCAGCCACATCGTCACAGACACAGAGTCCAGCCTGCCCAGCTCTGCTCTTCCCTCCTGTTGGTTCCTGAGAGCATTCCCTGATCTCTCCCATGGCTTTCCTGAAGTGAAATCACCAAACATGAAACGGGCACTGAGAAGGGGGACTCCTTTCCCTGCCTTGCACATCACACTCCCCTTTCTGAGCCCTGCTCCTGTTTTTGCTCCTGTTCAGCATCACTCGGTGGCTTTTGCTGATTCACTGTTTTGTGTGTGTAACTTCCATGTCTTTTCCCACGCAGTACCTTCCTAAGTGATCACAGAATCACAGACTGGTTTGGGTTGGAAGGGACCTTAAAGATCACCCAGTTCCACCCCTGGCCGTGGGCAGGGACATCTTCCACTAGACTGCGTTGCTCCAAGCCCCATCCAATCTGGTCTTGAACACTCACAGGGATGGGGCAGTCACAGCTTCTCTGGAATTTCTTCCTAATATCCAATCCAAACCCATTCTCTGTCAGTGTGAAGCCATTCCCCCTTGTCCTGGCACTCCAGGCCCTTGTAAATAGTCTCTCTCCATCTTTCTTGCAGGCTCCCTTCAGGCACTGGAAAGCCACAATTAGGTCACCCTGGAGCCTTCTCTTTTCCAGGCTGAACAATCCCAATTCTCTTAGCTTTTCCCGGTTCTCTTGGCCTTTTCTCCATCCACTTCTTGTGCAGTCAGTGATTCCTGCCTAAGCACAGCTCATCTGCATCAGCTCTGTCAACCTCCACGTGAAGGTCCTTCCCCACCACTTATTCATGGATGAACGCAGACTCCTAGAGAAAGTCTCAGGAGAGAGATTCGAGTTTTACACTCGATCTATCTTCCCAACCACTCACTCAGGACATGTGGAAACCCAGGTGGGATAAGGTTGTCCCCCACCTGGTAGGAAGCAGACCCTCTGCATCCAGTTCCTGACACCGGACACACTGGGGGGTGAAAACTTGCCACCAAGAGCTACGTGCTCACAGTGACTTCCTGCAAGTTTTCATGCTTGATGACTGAATTCCAGTTGAGTGGATCCCCCTGTAGAGGCCATTGCATGGCCAACATGCCAGTGGCAGTGACAGATTTCTGCAGACACTGTTGACTCCCCAGAGGAAAGCCCTGCCACATGCGAGGGAAGGCTCAGCAGAATCCCTGAGGCAATGTGATCTTAAAATCTGTTTAGGAAAACTGTCTGTATTTATAATCCAGCCTGGAGGTATGATTGGGAGGGTCTTGCCATGGGCTACCTGGTGCAGTGCCAGCTGTGCCGCGGCGTTCCAGCCTGGCACTGTTTGGTCTGGGGTTTGAGCTCCGGTGAAGGATGGTAATCAGTGCCACGGTGTTTGCCATTTGTCTTTCCAGATGTCTTTGTGGTGCTTTTCCTGCTCTTGTTGCTTTTAGCGGGGCTTTGTTCTTCATCACCTAAAAATGTTTTCATGTGTCAAGATTAGAGCTTTCAGTCTCTCCTGGGTTCCCATTTTTGGATCCTTGATCTGGCCTCTTGTTGTTAACTCTGTGTTTGTTTTTAAATAAACAAAAGCTGTAAAAATAAACATCCGGAGACCCAAAGGGTAGTGAAGGATCAGATGTTTGCTAAAGAAGAGGGATGTGGCAGAGGAAAAGAAAGGAACTAATTGGGAAACACTGCAGAACCAAACATCCCAGAACACCTCACAGCTCATCTGTCAGGCAGCAATGCCAAGAGGGGAAGGCAGGGGGTTCTTGGGATGCAGATAAACACAGATGAGCCAGAGAGAGGCAATCAATCTACTGCCACCACTATTATTCTTGATAATAACAAACAACGGAGCGTGCCCACAGACCACAGTCCTCCTCATTGTCAGAATTCCATGCAACAGGAATGCTTGGCTCCTGGCAACCCTTCCTGTGCCCCAAGCCTTTCCCTCACCCTTTTGTGCTGCCTGGCTGACACGCTTTTCTCCTCTGAACTAATAATGCCCCTTGCACTTCCATCCTCACAGACGTGTGCTCACATTGCCCTGGCTTCACAACAGGCTGCCAGCCCCAGGTCTCACTCAGGGTGGGGTCTCAGGAAGAATCCAGCTTTCTCCTCTTTCAGCAGTCACTTCCACCAGTGGTAATAGTTATTCAACAGATCAGGGAAATCCTGAATTGAATGGGCAGCAGAAAGGAAATCTCCTTGTTCCACTGATTCCCAGCCTTCCTGGCTGTGTTTTAATCATCACAGCGCAAGTTCCGCTTGCTGTATTTTATTAAATGTAAACAGAAGTGCAGAAGGCTGGTTGTTTTCTTTCGTGAGCTATAATGGAAGGGATCCGATTGATAAAATAACGCAGCCAAGCAGAGCACATGGAAAATCAGGCACTCATAAAAGGCATCTTTGCAATTAATTTTTATTGGCTCCTGTGATCTGCCGCTGACTAACAAGGCTCCTAAACTCACACCAGCAATGAGATGCTTACTCTGCACTTCTCTGACATGTCCCCATGGTACAAGAAAGGTGGTACAAGCCTCAAATATTCAGTCATCTGCCCTGTTCAGCCTCTGCCTTCATCGTTCCGCTGCCCCTCCAGGCACAAAGGTTGTACACATCAGAGTCCTTGCAGGACAAGCAGCTCCCACCACTCCTGGAGGGCTGCTGTGCTCTTCCTGCCACATTTCAAGCATCAAAGTTCTCCTATTTCTTCTCATTGGCAGTAGCAGGACACCAGTTATTTACCTAAGGTCAGGCAGGACAGACCTGAGATATCTTCCTGGGGCATGAAGGTCAGGTCTCCAGCAGCCACCATCCCCCACTGAGGGAGTCAAACCACTGCCTGGAAGAATTTCCTTTCATTCTGTCCTTCCAGACCTTCCAAATCCACACAGTCAAGTGAGAATTTAAATGGGATTTGTGGGGGAGTTCTGTCTTCTTTCATTATTAAAGAAAACAACTGGTTTATTTCTTTTTTATCATTCCCCATCTGGTATTTCTGGCATTGATCATGAAGACATTTCCTTAGCTATGGTTTTTCTTTTGTTTGTGTCTTTCTTTTGTAGGTAGGAGAGCAGACAAGACAATCAGAAAAGATCTTTTCTTGCTTTAAAAATACACAGATTAAATAAGGGATAATATTACTGTCAGCTTCAGGGTGGGCCAGATTTTCAACTGTGGAATCTGTTTTTCCACGAGTCCCCTTTCACTGGCATAAATCAGTGCCACACAGGGTGTATGACCTGTGCCATGGACACAGAGCACAGACAAGCAGCTGGGGCTCTGCAGAACAGGGTTTATACCTGGTCCTATCACAGATACTGATCTAGATGAATTCCCTTTTCTCTCAGCGCCCTTTCTAAAAGGATGAAATAATGACATTGCTGCCTTCAGTAAAGTGTACTGAGTAAAAAATGCACTAGGTTAAGAGCAAAGCATTATAATAATGACAGTTTTGCCCCTTGACTACATGGCCAGTACTTTGTCTCCACTGGAAGTTTGGTGATAGCAATGGCAGATGGTATCTCTTGCCAGAGAGAAGGGTGATTTGGAGAATAACCTTTATGCTGGAGTTCATTCTAACTCTGTCTTTTCCTGTTATGACTCTACCATTTGAACCCAGCAAAGCAGTTACTCTGAATGTAACGTTCTGTTGATCCCTAATGTTCTTGGAAGATGCTTTCCCTTCATCCTTAACCCTCCTGCTCATTACTATTTCAGTGACTCCTTTAGCCTCCCTTATCTGACACCTCCATGTTCCAACTCCTAATTTATATTCATTGCTACAACCTCCCCTTATTTTTCTGGGGACAGCGATGACTGGGTTTGGGTTTCTATTTTATTTCCTTTTACTCTTCTCTGCTGACTGATAAAAAATTTGCTTTGTAAGTTTTCTCGTTACGGAAAAACACGTTTTTGTAACAACCCCATGGAGGGCCCATGAAAAGGAAGGACGTTCCACTGCTTTGGCTCATCTAAAATCAGCTGCAGCCTTCCAGCTCTCTCAGGCAGACCTCTGAGAAGAGCTTTAGTGGTGGCAGCTTTGACTTCACTGATGTTAAAGCAGCCACGGCCACCATCAAAGAGGCAGATCATCACATTCTCCTCAAACTCTTCTGGTCCATACGAAACCAGCCTGGATCTCACCTCGCCAATGACTTCACTACCAGGACCCAGCCATACACACTCGTGTTCAGCTGACGTGCCACACAAGAGCCAGGACACCTCAAGACCTTCTTGTCTGATGAACAAGGACTCATGCATGGAATTCATTTCCCGGATCCAAATGTTCAGCCACATCCTTCAAGTCATCTCAGGGAGACCTCTAAGAAAGGCTTTAATGGTGGCACATGTGACCTTCCTAATGCTAAAGCAGCCATGGCACACCATAAAATAAATGGACTCATCAGTCCAAATTAACCCTTCTGTATTTGAAGATAGTATTGTGAGTTTTTCATGGATGCTTTCAGAGCGGCTGCTCAGATGCTGAATTTTACTCATTTTGAGGACTTTTAAGCATAAAGGTGGAAACCCTCAGGCAGGACTAGCCACAGTGTAGGTTTCCCCAGAGCCCAGCAGCAGCAAGAGTCAGACACTCCATGCACAAAGAATAAGAGAAGAGGACATGGTTTAGGGTTTTGTTTCCAAAGACAAAGGGCCTGTGCCTGGGTTCCCACTGGGAAATATGCTGTGCAGACGAATGGGGGGAGCTGCTGGCCCAGGCAAGAGCTGACTGTGCCTCAACCCCCCTTAATGTACAGCATCCAATTTGTCTCCATGGGAACTACAATAAGGGCAGAACTTGTCTGTGCCATCTCAAACCAAACCGAGGGGGGAAGTCACAGCGAATACCAAGCCCCGCATCAGCGCGACTCTGAGCGGATGGAGCACGGACAGATGGATGAGGGGGGCCCTGCCCTCACCCCACGCTGGCCCCGAGCTGGGACACAGCCCTGGCCCTGCTGTCACCAGCAGCAGCCCTGTGCTCGTGCGGCGAGTTGTGCCACTGAACGGAGCCACCGACGCGGCGGGTGGTGGAACGCGGCTCTCGCCCAGCCGGGGAGCAGAAGGCAGGAACCAAGTCAGGGAGGGAGGCAGCGGGAGCGTGGGGCGCAGGGGGAATGGGCACCTGCCAGGGAGGGACCACCCACGCCTGGCTTTTGGAGGCGCTGAGCCCACGCAAAGCTCAGTGACTTTAAACAAAACCACGGGGGTGAGAACCTTTACAGATGGAAGGATGAGGGTAGGGTGGAGTAGGGAGGGATGGGATACACTGAAGGCAGGCCTCTGAACTGGTGCCTCAGCTCAGTGAAATATGGATCCAGGCATCTTGGGAGCAAAGGGGAGAACCCAGAAGAAAATGATCTCCCTGCTCAACTTTGTGCAACAGGTCCGGACACACTCCCTGCTGCAATAGATAATACCAAGTCCTGGCTCTGTAAAGCCCACCTGTGAATAAGTAAACTCTCCTTGTGCCCCAGAACACGGGAAAAACATTCCCGGACCACCCATGCATGGTGAGAGGGAGAGAAAGCAGCTTTTCATTCTTATCTCCCCATCCCAGTATAGCAACAGGACTGAGTTTTTGCTGCACCCTGGCACCACTGTGCCCTGTGCTCAGGGATCACTCTCACCCTGGAGAGCCACTACCACCACACCACCCACTTCCATGAGCACATGAACCACTGGGCAGATGCACCTTCAGCTATTTTCTCTAATTGTTTCCCTAATCACATAAAATTACCAAAGTTCCATTTGCCTTCTTACAGAGTAATTTGCTTTCCCCTGTGCACTGCTCGCTGTGTCTCTCACTGCAACCCCTGTGTCTGCAGCCACTCAAAGGCATTAGGGTTGAGGGGGGCCTGAATTAGATTATTTGTTCTAATAAATGGAATTACACAACAAGACCAGATTAAAGTCAGTTGCTTTGAAAATATTTGGTTTGGTTTCATGTTAGCTGAGAGAACAAGCATCTGGCTCATCCCTCTCCCATCTCCTGACCCACATCAAGGCTCCAGTGGAAGGTAATCCACTCGCTGCCCCAGCTGAGGCAAAGGTTAGATCACGCTGACAACCACCAGCTCCTTCAGAATAAAGGCTGCCCCACAAAAAACAAATGCAGCAAGGAAAGCAAGGAATCCCAGGAAACAAAAGTTCAAGGTTAAATGCAAAAGCCACAAAGCGCTGACTCCCTGTTGCCCACAAACTGCACCACCACGAGGTCCTTCACAACCAAATGCCACCTGTCCAGACAAATACCTGCAGCCACACATGCCCACGAACACAGCTGGCCCTAAGCTAAATGTGCACGGTACCTTTCCTATGGCTGAATTCCTACACACACACGGGAGGCAGGAACAGAAAATATGCTGGTGTTCAGTCCTCAGGAGACCTAAAGGAACTGCCCAGCTTTCCCACCCTAGACCTTGGTCATTCATGGCAAGAAATGATGCCACACTTTTTTTTCCCCTACATCAGCACTGGAATGAGACGGTACAGCAGCTGAAGGCAAATGCAGACCACAAGTTGAGGCCTAAAGGTAGAAGCTGCCATCATTTGCTGAGCCTCGTAGGGTGAAAATCTTAGGTGTCAGTGCAGCGCCAGTAGAAAAGGTCCCCTGCTCCTTAGCATCCTTACAGTCAGTGTAAAACAAACTGTGCTTCCTAGAGCAACTAACTGGGTTTACAAAGAAACAACAATACCATTTAATTTGGTGTATTGGCCTTTTTAGATTTCGATTTTTTTTTTTTTTTTCTGAGAGACTATCTGAGGAATGAAGCACAGAAATGACCACATCAGAAGAGGGAGGTTTCTAACTGCACACTCGTCACAGTTGTTTTCAGCAAAAGGGCTAGGGATGCCCTAAGTACACAATTAATGACTAATGATCTTCTTTAACCCTCGGGAGCTTAGTGATCAGCACACCCTGACACAGGAGCTCTACTGACTTGGCACACGGTCACCCCAGATGTTCAGCCACAGATTTCTCAGCACAGGGCAACCCTACTCTGCTTCTCCGTTCCTGCACACCAGAAAGTGTTGGAAGGACAGCACTCTCCAGCTTTTCCCTCAAACGACAGCTGTGGTTTCAAACACAAACCCACAAGGAATATTTTCATAGTGTGTAGTGTGACAGTTGGATGTGCAAAGCAATATTTTCCCTCCTCGCACCTTCTTGGCCCACATTCCATACCCTTTTCTTGCTGCTTCTACAGCGTGGCAGACAGCAGGAAGCACGTTCAGTGCCCACAAAGGACACTGTTGTCCTCATCTTGTCTTCCACATCCCCCCAGACACTGCCTCTTGCTGTCTCCAGGAGCAGAGGAGTGTGGAAAGCAAGACAGACCTGAGGTCTTCTTATAGGAGAGGTGGGGGATTCATAACACAGGCTCCTGCACCTTTGTGCCATGTCAAGCTGTACCTCCCCTGCAATCATCTGGCAAGCCCTTCCACCAGTCCAGACAGCTGTCACCCAAAGGCCTTAGACCCATATTGGCAGGCACCCATACTTTGCTCTTTGTCCTGCCTCAGACATCCTGGAGACAGAAAATACCTGGAAAAGGGGATCAAATGGGGAAAACTCCAGGCATGCCAGCTGGCTCCAGATGATTGGGAGGAGGAGGTAGGGGAGAACCACTGATGGCACTCACAGGAACACAGTTGGCGCAGAGGAGCTGCATGTACGATTTGAAGACTTCCTAGAAGGCTTTAATGAGCCAAGAAGCACAGTCAGAGCACTTGCTCCTCTTACTTTTAAATCAGTGTTTACAAAGTCCTGGGGAAACTAAACTATTTATGTCTATCTCCAGTTGGAGCCTGTTTAAGGAAATACGTTAAACATACCTTGGTGTACAAGTACATATTATTTAAGCAAGCACACGGGTTGACTCCTATGTTTGTTTTTCAACGGCATTATTGGACAATGCTGACAGTGCCAAGGTCAGGCTGTGAGAAGAAAGAAGCAGCAGTGAAGATCTCTTCAGAGGAGAGGAATGCTGCTGCTGCTCCTTGCCCATCGCAGCAGTCCCCCTTCCTGGTGGGAATGACACAGGGAGCCAGATCCCTGGGTCCCCGCGGCCTGGGAGCAGGGGTGGATGAACCTATGGCTCCTGCACTACTGCCCTTCCCCCAAAGAGTGCTACTGCACAGACTGCTGTACATCTTGAGCTATCTTCCCCAGAGACTGACCTCAGCCAGGCCCTCCATCATCCACTCCTACAATGAAAAAATCCAAGTATTCTCCTCAAAAAACTTCACCTTGCCATGACCAAGTGAAAACAGTCAATTGCAGTAACAGGGAACAGAGAAAATCATTCTCCTCCAAGAAACACAGGGTAATATTCCCTTTAAAAGAAAAGTATTTTATTTTTACAAAGAAATTAAGTCATAATGACATCACACATCAAAGCACAATCCAAGCCAACTACCACCACTGTCTGGGAGCTTAAAGCTGGCAAACCAGGACCTGAGTCCTTCCTCGCCTCCCCTGAAGCAGCAGAAACTTGCAGCTGTGTAATGGTTTAATTACTCACCCTATGATCAAGTTTCCAAGGGTGAAGTTTGTTTTGGAGCAAGGAAAGATGCCTTGGGGGTTAGAGGAAGTGACACCAGTTTCTCACTCACAGACACAGCTCTGTCTCTCCTGGCGTCGGATCCACAAACTGGCTCCACTCCCAGCATCTGAACCAAAACACACAGACATAGGCTGCACTCCTGCAAACTTCTCTCAGCTTTGGAGTAAGTCTGAGCAAGGTTCAGCAGCAACAAAATGCTTGACCACAGCAAGCTTGGAACGGATACAGAGCTTGGAGAGCTTGGATACAACTGGAAGGCTTTGCACTATGAGACAAAACTGGGACACAAGAGCCGCCTGAATGCCCATAGCACCTTCCTCCATCACAGGATCACAGAATTGTTAAGGTTGGAAAAGACCTCTGAGATCACCGAGTCCAACCATTCCCCCAGCACTGCCAAGGCCACCACTAAGCACGTCCCCAAGAGCCGCATCTACGCGTTTTCTGAACACCTGCAGGGACAGCCATTCACCCTCACTAAAGCAAAGTTTCCTACTCCAGCAGAGCCCCACCAGCCCCCCAGCCTGGTGACTTTCCCTGTGACCCCGGGCTCCGGCTCTCTCCCAGCAATCCTGTTTCTCGCCTTCCCGCGGGTCAGTGCGGATCATTCCAGCACTGCACCGAGTCGCGCAGCCCGCTGGCACCGCCGCTCGCAGGAGCTGCCCGCTCACACCCGCACGGAACCGCTCCGCCTGTACCTGCTTGTACATCACACCCGCACCAACCTCCCCTCCGGCTGCCTCCAAGGGCACCCGCATCCCCCGGCTCCCTCCACGGGTACCCACAGCCCCCGGTTCCGCGGCACACCCGCACCGCCGGGATGCCCGGCAATACACCCGCACCGCCGGGATGCCCGGCAATACCCCCGCACCGCCGGGATGCCCGGCAATACACCCGCACCGGCGGGATGCCCGGCAATACACCCGCACCCGCGCCTCCCGCGCAACCCCGGGGTGCTGCCCATGGGGCGAAGACGGCGAAACCCGAGTTTGTCACGGGTCTCACCGAAAGCCCCCGCTTTGCCCCTTCTCATCATCACCTGCTCCTCTTCCTCCTCCTGCTCCCCCTTACCATGGCCGGGCCAGAGCCCCGCGGAGCCCGGCGCGGTTCCCCCGGCTCGGCTCCTCATCGCGGCGGTGGCGGCGGCGGCGGGGCAGGACGGAGCGTCCGCGCTGTCCGCCCCGGGGGCTGCGGTGGGTCCTGCCCAGGTGCGGGGCTGAGGTCACTCCTGCCCAGGTGCGGGGCTGCGGTGAGTCCTGCCCGGCTCGGGGGGCTACGGAGACTCCTGCCCAGGTGCGGGGCTGCGGTGGCTCCTGCCCGGCTCGGGGGGCTGCGGTGGCTCCTGCCCAGGTGCGGGGCTGTGGTGAGTCCTGCCCGGCTCGGGGGGCTGTGGTGAGTCCTGCCCGGCTCGGGGGGCTGTGGTATGTCCTGCCCAGGTGCGGGGCTGTGGTGAGTCCTGCCCGGCTCGAGGGGCTGCGGTGGCTCCTGCCCAGGTGCGGGGCTGTGGTGAGTCCTGCCCGGCTCGAGGGGCTGCGGTGGCTCCTGCCCAGGTGCGGGGCTGTGGTGAGTCCTGCCCGGCTCGGGGGGCTGTGGTATGTCCTGCCCAGGTGCGGGGCTGCGCTCCCGCCCCGGCGCTCGGGGAGCGCCCGCCCCGCGGAGAGGGTGGGGATGCCCGGCCCCCTCCCCGCCCCGCGTGGGAAAAGTCGGGTCCGTCCCCCCGGCAGGGGAATGTCTTCGCTGTCCCCACCCCGGTCCGTGTCCCGCAGGTTTCGCGGGAGCGCCGTGGGTAGGGCACATCTCCCGTGACCCCGGCAAATACCGATGATTCGCTCTCCCGCTTTCAAAGCAACTTCAGGGATCCGCGGTTTGGCTGGTTTGCTTGTGTGCAGAAGGGAAGCGGAACGAGCCCATCTTATTATCAACTTGTTTGACAGGACCCATTTTTTTAAAGACCTGAGGGGCTTTTGGTGAAATTCTTTCAATGTATTTCTCAAAAAACATTGGCAGTATTTCCAAGCATATTGCAAATGCTTTTTCACTTGCAGTGTCAGCCCTGTCCTTTTGACATTATTAGAACTTTGGCAGCTGAAATCTGGTCCTGAGACCCTGAACAAACCTCAGTCTTGGCAGAGAAGGACAGCAAAACCAGCTCATCATCTGAATTTTTTTAATACTCATTGAAATATCAGACTGACCATAAAAGCAGGATCTGAGCAGCTCCATCTCCAGGTATGCTCCCCTTTCACTTCTAGAGCTGCATTTTGGGGTTTCAAGCTGCGGTGCCTTTGTGCAGTTTCTCCTTTGGAAAGTGCCTGTCACCATCTCATGTAAACATGAGGCTCGGTACTCACAGCTGCAGGGAGTGTTTCTCACCAGCCCTGCTTTTGGAGATGCAGTGATGTTTTTCCAGCCCCCAGCCCTCAGCGTCAGCTCCAAGGTCTCATTGGATTCCCTCAATCACCAGTACCTCCAGGTCTGTGTGAGACTTGGGTCCTCCCTCCCTCCCTCTCTGTAACTATTTGGGTTCCACTGCCGGGATAATTCCCAAACCAAAATCCAACTCACAGGGCAAAGCTGTTCGGCTTGGCCTCTCCAGCTGACGTAGCTTCTGACTGCACATGTGGGCAGATCTGACTCTGAGAGGCTGAGTTTGCTGGGTGAGGTCCGTGCCATGAATTCAGGCAGGTTGCTGCGCTCGTACAATGCCTCTGGGGCTCTGGGGGTCACTGAGAGATGTCACTGTGAGATCTTCAGGCTGGGATTTCTCAGAGCAGAGCTGCATTCTAACAGGGTGATCCAGAGTACACACAAGTTCAGAGAAGTAATTTGGTTTGGAGCTATTCCTTCCATCCCCTTTAACCACAGCTGAGGTCCTTGCACCTGGAAAAGGGACGTCTCCAACAGATGCAGGAGAAACCAGAGCACTTATAGACTCGGAATATGTGTTGCTTGCTGACAAAACGCATCAGGTTTCAGGGAAAAAAAAAGTATATTAAACATCCTATTATCAATTTGTTTGATAGGACCCATTTTTTTAAGATCTGTGGGGTTTGGGCAAAGATTTTTCAAAGTGTCTATCAAAAAATTAGCTGTATTTACAGCCATTGTAGGCAAACACACACTGCCAGGCTGCCAGGCCTCATGTTTGTTCATGTGCTTGTCCATCACTATAGTAACTGAAAGATAGAGAAAGAATAAAATTAGAAAAAGTATAATATATCAAATCCATGAAGAAGCACCTTGCTGTAGTTTGGATTTTCTCAGACTAGCACAATCAAGGACGAGGGGATGAGGCTGGTCTGGGTGGAGCTGAGAAGGGTAATTTTAAAACTGGCAGTTAAAGTTCCTGAAACAATTTGTTTTGCCTTAATTTTCTCCTCCAGATTACTATTGTGACCCTTCTGGACATTATCGGTATCTACTAATAATAGATACTATTAGTAATACTAATATTCATTAGTATACCCGCTAGCTTTAATCATGAGTTTATACAAATGTGGCTTGATGTCTCTTCATGGAGTGAGCACTTGTAGCTCTTCCTGACAAGATTTTAGTCCTCAGAGCAGCCACTCTCCTGCCTTCATGGGTGTTCTCAGTCGGGATCTCCAGCAGCAGCTACTAATGAGCCTGATGGCACGAAAGGGAAAACATCAGTGTGGAGCCCTAAGCCAAGCACTTCCTGCAGTTTGAGTGAGTAGGTGAAGGACTTTGAAACACAGAGGAGGCAGAGGTCAAGGCCCTTCCACTGCTGGGCGTTCTGAACCTGAGAACAGCTCATGCTGAACCCCAGTGCTGTCATCACTTTTGGTCATATACCATCGCCACTCCCTTTAGTGCAGATTCCCCTCCAGGATTATCAAAGTTTTATTCAACTTGAATGGGCTGCCTAAAAAAATGTAATTAAATTTTTAAAAAGGAAAATTGAAAAGGATTAGAGAGGGAGATAAAGCAGCAGGTTTTTTCTTCTCTTTGCCCCTTTTTTTCCCATCTCTAACAATGATAAATCTGAAGATCTCGTTGAGAAAAAAGGTGGCTGAGTGATTCATCAGGACTGAATCACAGTCACTCTGCAGTGGAATTCACTGCCTTCACTTCTGCGGGTGTAACTCCACTGCTGCTTTGGATCACTGGCTGGGCTTTCAGGCACAGAGAGGGAGATAAAACCAACTTAACAGAGAAGCTTTTTGGTGTGCATGGTGTGTTCCCTTTGAACACGGCATGGGCTCCTTTGCCCAGCTGCGTGGGGTGGATTTTATTAAAAAGAGAGCTTGAATAAATTAAGTTCCTTGGGGTTATACCTGCCGTTAGATCATGCAGCCCTCCCACTCCACTGGGAACTTCTTTCTTTCTATTCCATTTTAAATGCAAGTTTACCTGCTCTCGCTCAGAGGTTTACTCTGAAACAGGCACTCTGCCTGGGCCATGGGATCCATTGGTACCCAGAGCTAAGCTGAAAGGTCTGGATCCTGCACTGAACACCTGGGATTTCCCAGTGGTTTGGATCTCAGTCCCTTTTGTGAGAGAAATCATTGTGAAGAGGGGAGGCAGGAGGAAAATTCTAGTCTGCATCTGATTTACAGCATCAGTCGAGTTGATGCTCATCCTTACAAAGAGTTTTGTCTCTCTGTTGTCACCAGCCCCTTTCTTCACATTATTTGGTCAAAGGAGTGCTCTGGATGCCACAGCATTGCCATGAATCCAGGTTCCTGGACTCCCGGTAATAGTGCTAGCTGGGCAAAGGTGGGAAGAAGGTCAATTCTGAAGGAATCAAAAAGAGGGCCACACTGATGATACCTAAACAGACAGGCCTTTAAATAATCAAACTCTGCCATCTATGGTGTGGAATATCACTATTTACAGAGCACTTTGATCTATTCACCATATGTTATTTATAACTCTATCTGGATACACAAATTTAAAATCCAGTTTAAGGCAAGTCTGACTTTTAGCTTTGAAGAAGAATATTTGCATTCGTTTTTAACAGTGTAACTCTCACTGTTCATAATACTGACATAATTCAGGTTTCATGTGACGGTCACAAAACTATTTTTGAAACACCCTCTCAAAGTGACCCTTTGAGATATTTATAATCTTGGGACCAGAGACGAAACCAAAGCAAGGGGCAGCCATGCCAGGACAGCTGGAGAGTTAGAGCTGGAGGCAGATTACACATTTACAGTCCATGAGCTGAAAACTACTAAACAATCCATCAGAAATTTAAAGATGAGACTCCTCCTGGGAAAGGCCATTTCAATCATCTCTCCAAAGGCCACAGAAGTGTGACAGAACACCACATTTTCTTTTAACTGTTTCTTAAAAGCTCTGTTTCTAATGAAAATTTCCCACTTGGTTCTTTTCTCCTGCAAAGAAGTTTTGGAAGAAACAGACCTGCCTAGGAGGTAGAATTCCACCTCGTGCCTCCTGCCGTGCCCCCAGTGCTGAGGGGCCAGCGGAGGTTTGTCCTTCTGCACTGCAGGAGACAGTGGCCGCTGCTGCCAGGAGGCTGGGACCACACCACTGGAACCAGAGATAAGATTCCAGTATAACCTGGCAAAAGAGAGGGAAGCCTCAGTGCAGGGGAGCTGCACAGAGGCAGCTGAGGGCTGGGGACATCGCTGTCACCTCTCTGCCACAGTCATCAAGGAGCACATTGGACACCAGGGCAGGCTGGCTTTGGAGCCCTTCTCCCTATCAATGTCCTTTGCCAGGAGGGAGGGCAGCACAGGCCCCTTCCTTTCCTTACCCCTGACGGAGCACATGGATAAATTGCTGGGATACAGAGCCCTCGCTGGGCTTCCTCATTTATATGCGTATGAGCCTGTATGTAATTCCATGAGTTCTGCATCTCCGCCTGAATAAGGATAAATATATGCAACTCTGAATAAGAAAGCTGAGTGAATCATTCATCATGGATTATTGATAGGATTAATTTTACCTCTTTTTCTGCTCTCAAGATGCCCACCAGCCCCCCTGAATTTATTTTCCCCTCTTTTATGAAGTATTTCTGAAGACAAAGTAGATTAAAGCCAAGTAATTTTTCTCCTCTTTGCTTGGCTGAATGAGGTGTTTGCAATCAGGTTAACCCTTGCAAACCCTCCCCCTCCCCCCCCGAAAGTGAGAGTCTTCTCTTCTGGCATCTGAGCTCAGGAACTTCAAAGTCTTTCCTCCTGAACATTCACACGTATAAAGTGTAATCATGGGGATCTCAGAGGAAAAGGAGCTCAAAACAGGGGGACAAGCAGAAATTCAGAAGTTTCAGAAGTTTGTTCAAATGAGTGACTGTCAGACAGGGCTTGGACAGGGCTCAGACAGGGCTGTGCTTGACTGCAGGCGTGGTGGGGGAGGAAGGAGAGGTGTGCTCAGCAGGTTCAATGCCCACGTAAGGAGGCCATTTGAGCTGCTTTTTCTGCCAACAAGGAGAAATCAGCTTCTCTGTGGACTGTTCAGGTGAAGTCCTGAGCCTCTACACTGCCTGTGTGGGCCTTCCAGGCAGATCCCAAGGATGCAGAAACCCAAATCTGCCCAAGTCTGGGTACTGATGGTGCTGAAGGGCCTCTAAAGGTTGGACAGTAGTGTTGGCCTCCTCTGGCAGCCAGAAGGTACAGAATGGATCAGGTTGGAGAAGGGACCACAGTGTGTCCCTGATCCCATCTCCCTGCTCAAACAGGGTCATCCCAGAGCACATGGCACAGGATTGTTTCCAGATGGCTCTGGAGTATCCCCAGTGAGAGAGGTTCCACACCTTTTCTGGACAATCTGTTCCAGTGCTCAGTTCCTGCACTGTAAAGAAGTTCTTCCTCCTGTTCAGGTGGAACTTTCTGTGCATCGGTTCCTACCCGTTGCCTCTTGTCCCATTGCTGGGCACCCCTGAGCAGGGCCTGGTCCATCTGCTGCCCCCTCCCTAACAGACATTGTTCAGATTCCCTCTNAAGAAGGAGCACAGAATTGGGTATATATATATATATATATATATATATATATATATATATACACGCACATATATACATGTGTATGTAGGTATATACCCTCACATGTTCCTAGCAGAGGAAGGACAACATCCTCCTGCATGGAGATCCCCACATTCCCATGAACCAAAAAGCCAACAATGCAAATGCCAGTGAGCATCATGGGCAAAGTGCTGCAGCCCCTGGGAATCAAACACTCAAACCCATTGGATTCACACTGGCTTTGCACGTCTCCAGACAGGACATCCCCACTCCTGTCTGCAGGATGTGTGTCCCCTCGTTTGGTGTGACAAGCACGTCCTGTCGTGTCTGAGCGCGGCTTTTCCTCGGCCACCTGGCACCAGCCCGGAGGATTTTACACAAACAGGCCAACCATTGTTCCTTGTAGATGGCTGCAAACCACACTGGGGACCAAAGCTGCTGTTTCCATGGCAGCACGTAGATGATTCCACTTGCGAGCAGCACTACTACTAAAATATAAACAAATATAAACCTGGAGAGTGACTTTTTCCTTCCCACTCCTTGGCCTTTGGGGAGCCTTCACCCTTGGCTCCGTGCTGGAACCACAGGCTGAGTCTGTGGCTTTCCCAGGGAGTTTCCTGGGGCTGCTGGAGCTGCATGAGCAATGGCAGTGGTGTCTGGGGCACTGCACAGCCTCAGTCACACAGTCGGGTCAGCTCAGGTCAGCATGAGACAGGAGCCTGCTGCAACCAAGGGCATTTAGCAGGGGAAGGCTGGTCCCCGTGGACAGGGTGGGACACTGGAATGCCCTTGGCTACTCAGGAGGGAAAACAGAGGCCCTTCTTGGAGATGCAAAACTGATTTCCTAAGTCCTTTACCTGCTTAGTGAAGCAACTTTATTTCTGACCATTAATTCCCCATCAAAAGCCTTCAAATACAAAAGGAAAATGAAGGAGAATCTGTATTCAGAGCTGGTCACGGAGATGAGAACAGACTGGAGCCTGCGGTTTGCAAATCCTTTCATGCTCAATCAGTATGCAGGGACAACAAATCCAATGCCCAAAGTCAGTAAATGCCTGAGCCCCTGGCTGCAGCACCCCATGTTTTTGGGCTGGCCCTTCCTGAAATGGTGCTTTCAAACATTCCTTTTAAGTTTCCAGGATGACACTCAGTGATCTGCAGCAGCTCAGCAGAACAAAAGTTAAGCTAGAGCTGCCCATCCCAGAGCTGTGATAACCCCCATGCTTGGGCTGGGCTTGGACAAGACAGACATGAGGCTTGTCCTTCTCTATGGCTGGGACTGAAAGGCACAGCTGGGATTTGCAGAACCAGCCCGAAGTCTAATAAATGCAGAAGACAACCAAGTATTTTTCCTTCCAGGAAACAAACAACAGAAATTCCCCACCCAAATTTAATTCACCTGTTGTGCCACATTTAACCTTCAGCCACTTTCACAACTCCTGTCTACAGTTTCCATTTCCTTTTGGCAAAATGCATTGCAACAAGGGCAAAGCCTTAAAGGGAAATTCATTCTACAGCTTCCCAAACTCAGCAGGTTTTTATGGCTAAACAAAGGGCACAGAAGGGCAGGCAGGGCATGGGGGTGGCAGGGCTCAAAAAGAGGAAATCACCTTTTACCAGCAGCGCTGCTGGGCTTCCTCTTCGAGGCCACACACAGTTATTTTCATGAGCTTGGAGGGCAGAAAAAAAGGAGAAATATTAGAAGAAAAGAAAGAATTTGCTGCCTGTGGTCTGGCCACAGGAGCCTGAGGCATCCCAGCAGGAGTCAGCACAGTTATTGTAGTGCCTGGGGAATAAAAGTGGTCTGTCTAATCCCATATTCTATCTCTATAATGGCTGGTAGTGGATAGCTAAGGGAAAGGTTAAGAGGGAGGTGGGCATTTAGGGTCAGGCAAGCATGGGCATCCCTGGGATACCCTCCAAGCCTCCAGTGATGTGCAGTTAAACAAATCCCTCAGCCAGAGAGGACACTTCTGCCTCAATTCATTGTGCTTCCATTAATTGCTCCTGCTGCATTATGAACACATTTTTGGCATCTGGCAGCAAAGGGTTCCCGCATTAATTCTCTTCTCTCATGTGTTCTTTTGCATATCTGGAGTGTGCCACAGACCTGTTTCAGTGAGTGCGTTCCGCTCCTTGTTGGAAAGAAGCAGGAATGGTCCTTCCCTGCTTGCTCACACACACAGAGGCACTAACGCTCCTGTTTTCATCTGCACTCAATGTGGGGAGCTTGACAGCTCATAGAGCCTATAAACAGGTGTCTGTCTCAGCTGGAGAGGCAGGAGCTGCTTATGCAGGTAGTTAAAAAGCAGCATTAGCAGCAGGGCTGCCTACACGCTCCAAGGAAGCATCACCAGCCCCTCCAGTCTAACACTTTCTTCTCAAATACTCATTTCTCCCAATCTGCACGTGGAGGTGTGAGCTGTGTGCCTCCGTCCTCTGCAATGCACTGAGAGGAACAGGTCTCCTTCCCTTTAGTTGTTTGTTACATGCTTGGCATCCTCTGCTGAACCTACTGCTGCAGGGATCTTCTCACCCTCTGCAGGCACCTTCCCACCCACCGCAGGCACCTTCCCACCTGCTGAGCTCTTCCCTCTGCCCTGCCTGATCCGACTCTTCCACACGGAGGTGTTTCCTTCTCGTGCATGGACCGTGAGCAGGAATGACCCCATTGCTTTCATGGCATGGTGGTCTGGGCAGGTGTGGGTGAAAGGAAGGGTGGAATGAGTGAGTGCAGGGCTCCAGTGTGTCTGTACATCTCACGGCAACGCTGCCAGCCTCTGGCCCCAGGCACCACGCAGAGGAAACTTCAGCAGTGGCGTCAGCTCCCTTTGGTCTGTGCCAGGATAGCAGAGGGCACGCAGAAAAGCGGCCCCTCTGTCACCCCTGGCTGCCCCACCCAAGGTGGTCCCGGGCTGTGTCACCCTCCAGCTGGTCTCCGAGGTCAGGGAGCCGGGACCGCAGTGGTGGCGCCCATGGGGACAGCTGAGCGTGGCACAGACCAGGCTCTTCCAGTGGCCCCTGCCCTGCAGGAGCAGACCTGCCAGTGCACGGTGTCACTCAGGCCATGAGCTGTCACATCACCGTGCAGGGCAGCACAGAGTGTCCCAAACAGCGGCGCGTCCCGCAGCGGCCCCAGGGCAGGGGCCAGGGCAGGCTGAGCGCTCCGATGCCTGTGAGACAAGGATGCCATCCAGTGGCCGGTGAGCCCCCTTGGCACAGCCACACGTCCTTTACCTGCCTTGGGTTCGGCTGTTTGGTTATTTCGGACCCCAAGAGAGCTGCCCTGACCCTGCGTGACCCCGTCCCCACGGAGCTGCCCGGCGCCCACACTGCCCATTCACTCACAGGGGTGGCGGGGGACGCGACACTGCCAGCTGTCACATTTGGAGGAAACAGGGGCTTAGAAGAGAGCGCAGGCATTTGTTGGAAGCTCAAAGATCCAACTAAATGTTTTTTCCTTTTAAAATAATAAATTAATGTAACGCAGAAAAGGGATGAATAGATTCCTTGGCAAGGATGGTCTGAAATAGAAACAACGTTGAGCTGTCAGCATCCAACACTGTTATTTCTCCTTTGCTTTAGTGAACTTTAGTATCTGTTATCCATTGCCTGCCTTGTGAGTCTCAGCTGCTGTCTGGCTTGGCAGATATTTTACAATACATTTAATCTTGTCTCCACTTTATTTAGAAGCCACAGTTGTACCTGCTGAAACACATTTCCCAGGCACTTAAAAAAGAAAGAAAACAAAAGAAATATTTTCTTCTTGTTGGGCACTCTTTTTTTTTTTTTTTTCCTCCCAGCCTTTAGACTTAAAAAAAGCATCTTTCCTTACCTTTTTTCCTATGTGGGCTATATACTTTTTCTTTTTTTAAAGATGCAACAGCTCTCTCCATGAACTTTAGTGATTCCCAGGAGCCAGGGCTGTTCAGGTACCCACCAAGGATCCCTAAAATTGCAAAACATGACAAAACTGCAGAATTTTGCCACAGATGCCAAGGGCAGCAGATGTTCCTGGGCAATGACTGGGAGCAACAGGATTTGTGGCACAAGAGCCTTGGCTGAGCAGCACAGGGCCCACAGCCTGCAGTGAAAAGGAGGGACTTTGATCTGTCTCCTCTCCCTGATGGACTTTCTGATTAAAGGGAGAAAATGGTCAGACACGAAGCAGAGTAAATTGTGTCCATTCAGACAAGGATGAAAAGAGGGCAAAGAGTAGTTCAATAGCAAAACAGCAACTGCAGAAAGATTTTCAGACACTGGGCTGACTCCACTATTTTGCAGGAGATCACAGAGACCAGCAGCTACTGCTACTTGTGAGGACCCTAGACGCTGCAAGAATTTTACCCATAGTAATTTTTCCCTTCAGATAATTTCATCCCTGTCCTTTCTCTTTTTCCTTCCCTCCATGAAACCTGACAGCTTCTCCCTTTGGAGTGGTGTTATTCCTCATGGGAACCAGGCTGTGATGTGACTGTTCCCAGTGGAGCAGAGTGGGTGGTGGGGGGATGGCACAGCTTTCCCATTCAGGGATGTACAAGGACACCTTCTCCCTACCTGCAGCCAGCCTGGGCTGTGCAATGAGCCTGGCAAGCTCCGGGGCAGCTGGGGGACAGGGGGCCAGCAGGATCCCTGGATTGTGCCCAATTCCCCGGGAGCTTTTCACCCACACCCAGACCAGGTTAGCCCAAGCCACTGCCTGCTGATTCCTCCATCTCCAGGCTATCTCCAGCAATGCACCAATGCTGGCCCTAACCTTTATTTTTATTGCAGAAAATCCCGTGCCATCACCTGCAGCGTGCTCTTTCCGACTCAGTTTTGTCTGCTAGGGAAAGTGTATGTGAGTAGATAAGCACATGCTGACAGCACAGTAACTGCTTTGCTGCAATTAGAGATCTGCAGAAGCAACTTCTTGCTGTTATACAGGGGGGGTGTTTTCAGGAACAGGCACTGGGAGCAAGAACAGCCCTCCTTGCAGCAATCAGTGTCTCCAACGCTTTCTAGAAGGGGAAGCAATCAGCACCAGCCACAACCTTTACTCCTTAAACTTCCCCAGAGGAAACATTTGAAAGCATCAAAAGGATTTAAACCTGTCCAGCTGCTGCTGAAGCATAATTAACAGTGGCACAGTCAGCTCTGACTGCAGCTGACAAAGCCTTAGCAGCAATGCTCTGTTTATCACACTCCTGGAGTATTTATAGATCCATAGCAAGGCAGGGGGGAGAGAGAGAAGGAGAATAACAGGTGAGCTGCTTCCTAGGGGGGATAACATTTGCTTTCAGCAGCATGGCATTTCCTTGGCCCCCAGTGAAGCTTTAGGAGGGACAGGCACACAGGATGCCCAGAGTGCAGCCTGTTCCCAGTGGGACACAGAGGCAGGTCCTCAGGTGGGACATGTGGGGGGGTCAGTCCCCAGGTGAGATGTTGAGACCCTTTGGCAAACAAGGGGACTCAGGCTGGTGCAATGGGGTTCTGGGGCACACAAGTGCCCTGTGTCCTCACCAGGAGCCCTTCCATCACCAGGAATTGGTCTTTCCTGCTCACATCTGATTCCACCAGGAGCTGCAGGTGATGGGAGACCGACTTGATCTTCCAAGACACTGACTATAAACTGACCTTGGACTGTGTCATTTGTCCCTCCTCCTATCTCCTCTATGTCATTTTCAACCCTGGGCCTCTTCACAGACACTGATATAAAAATAGCAATTATCCTTGAGCTCCCTTGGCAATCTGTGGGGAATGGAGGAACGTTTGGATTGTGTGTTGGAAGGCAATCCTGGAGCCCATGGGATGGGAGAGCTGGGCAAGCAGACAGGGCAAGGACTGCCAGCAAGAGCCCAGCTGCTCTTGGCTGGGAGGGAGAGGGAAGGAGGTTGTCAACTCAGCTCTCCTTTGCAAGGGAAGGCATCCCAGAAAAACTGCTGTGTATCTCTTTGGCATTTTCACAGCTGTCACAACCCTGAGCAGGAACTGCTCACATAAACAGCCATGTCCCATGGCAGGGGGCTGCAGGACCGGCTGCTCTTACCGTAATCTCATCTGTTCTGAATTGCACCAGGCTGTGCCCAGGAATTATCAGTGCTGATTTTATTTCCTGCTATGGCTTTATGACCCCACTGAGAGCATGAATGCATCTAAAGTCTAACTAAAACAAATTCATTTACTCCATAAACAGTCTTATAAAGAAAATTATGGCAATACTGTTCCAAAGGGGAAGGATGGTCATAATCCTTGCGGGTAACAAGACTTCTTTACTAACTTGCTGTTCACT
This sequence comes from Grallaria varia, assembly GCA_013396735.1. Taxonomy (NCBI): domain Eukaryota; kingdom Metazoa; phylum Chordata; class Aves; order Passeriformes; family Formicariidae; genus Grallaria; species Grallaria varia. Next base: position 948,717 of record VWZG01010751.1, read on the forward strand.
CACAAAACTGCCCCATTACTCATGGCTAATGTAACCTCCCTGGGGAGTTGCCTCATGCTCTGATGGCCTGAGAGAACTGTTGGAGAGAGGTGCTGCAGCTCCTGAGAGCTGCACTCCACTTGCACCCGCACCTCGAGCAGGCTGAGCTCACCTGTCCATCCCTCCCTGCAAGGTCTGCACCGAGATTTTCAGTCAGTTCAGCTCCACCTCACACAGCCTTTTCTCAAGGACCTGCAAGCAGCTGGGCACACCAAGCTCTTTAATCCATTCAAAATAGTATTTTGAGCACAAGAAGACACTTCCCTGAGCAGAGATGTAGCATTCCTTTTCCATACACTGTATTCACAACAATCTCCTGTCCCTGGGCTTCCAAGCTACACTTCCCTCCAGAGGGATATCTTTGGTGCTGTGTTACGTGGATGAGGCCAGGGGAATAGTCACATATGAAACACGCAACACAGAAGGTGTTTTTACAGATGGAATTAGTGGAACAAAAGCTATTCTGGGACTGGGCAATGCTGAGCTCAGAGCACAGGCTCAGGCTGGGGATGCAGAAGCAGGGCCAGCAGGATGCTGCCTATCTCTGTCCCAGCCTGGTAGAAAGGACAGGCCCCCATGTCCAACACAGAGCTGAGCCTCCTCCACCTGCACACCTGGAAGTGCTGCAGGTGTGGGACAGCCCTGCCCCACTGCTGGGGTGACAGCACCACATCTCCAGCTGCAGGCAGGATCCAGCCACACATGTGGATGTGTGGCCACAGGTGGCACAGACTCTGCCAGGCACTGGGAGAACTGTGGCCCTTGCAGGCTGTGCCACTGGTGTCCTGATTTACAGTTTATGAAGAGCATCAGGTGATTGCTGGGACCTTTGTTGGGGAGAGAAAATCTGTAATTTCAGCCATGGAATACTGACAGACATTGTTCAGGTCCCATCTCAGCATCTCTTCTCGAGACTGAACAGCCCCAGCTCCCTCAGCCTTTCCTTGTAAGGGAGATGCTCCAGACCCTTCATCATCTCTGTATCCTCCATTGGACCCACTCCAGGAGCTCCATGTCTCTCTTGACCTTGCCTGCAGCTCCTCTTTCCTTCGCTTTAGTGTCCCATCTTGACCTTCCCTCTCCCCCCAAAGCAGTAAGATGATGGTTAATGCCAGGGCACCAGAGGGAATAGGATTTTTGAGCATAGAGCTCATGTCACTCACAGACCTCTGGGGATGAACCCCCTTTAAACCTCCTCCTGAGACTGATGTTGTAGCAGAACGATGGCAGTCCCAGGCCAGGGGGTGGGAGCACCTGTGACAGGGAAACTGAGAGAATTGGGATTGGGGAACGGGAAGGGGGAAGCTTCGGGGTGACCTCATTGTGGCCTTGCAGTACCCAAAGGGAGCAGACAAGAAAGATGGCGAGAGACTATTTACAAGGGCCTGGAGTGCCAGGAAAAGTGGGAATGTCTTCACACTGACAGAGGGCAGGGTTTGATGGGATATTAGGTAGAAATTCTTCCCGGTGGGGTTGATGAGGCCCTGGCACAGGTTGCCCAGAGAAGCCGTGGCTGCCCCATCCCTGCAAGTGTCCAAGGCCAGGTTGGACGTGGAGCAACCCGGTCTAGTGGAAGGTGACCCTGCCCGTGTCAGGGGGGTGGAACGATTTGTTCTTTAAGGTCGGTTCCCCCTGGGCGGTGCGGGATCCCCGCGGTGCGGGGGCGGCCCCGCAGCGCGTCCCGCTCGCGCCCCCCAGCGCCCACGCGGGGCAGGTGCGGGCCGGGAGGGGCTTCAAAGCCCTCCGGGCTCCCCCCGGCACCGCAGAGCTTGGGATGCCCCCCCGGGGCATTTACCTGGTGCCAATCCCTCCTCAAATCTCCTCCCACCCCTTCTGCCCCGCGCCGCTGCCGGCACATCGTCGGGATCTCTGCCGGCACACCATGGGGGTCTCTGCCGGCACACCATCAGGGTCTCTGCCGGCACACCATGGGGGTCTCTGCCGGCACACCATTGGGGTCTCTCCCGGCACATCGTCGGGGTCTCTCCCGGCACACCATCGGGGTCTCTGCCGGCACACCATCGGGGTCTCTCCCGCGCGCTCCGGCTGCACAAAGACTGAAACCGCTCTCAGGTCCGTACCAAGCCCTCCCCGTCTAGAAATCATTCCTCACGCACGGGTCTACAAAAACAGTTCAGGTCTTCAGGGTCCAGGAGAGAGAGCATCCTGTTTCTCCTTGCCTTCCTCCTGGCGCACGTGGTACCGCCGCTCAGCAAACTGCACGGCGTCATGGGTGCTGTGGAAGGCCAGCGGAGCCTCCCCGCCTGTCTCGCCAGCCCAGCCTCCCTCCCGGAGCTGGCGGCGGATGGAAGGGTTGCAGTTGGCCAGGAGCACCTGGACACCAATCTTCTTATAGTCGTGACGTGTCTCCTTCAGCACAGAGAGACCCACAGTGTCTACGAACTGCATTGCCCCACAGTCAAGGATTAAGGTGTGCATATCTATGGAGGGAGCACAGGCATCTGCTGGAGGCTTCCCAGCCCTTTTCTTGGCCTGTTTCAGGCAGTCAAACCCAGTGCCCAAAAAGCTCCTGCTGTTGCCTGTCTCTGTGTTTGCCTGGGCCCCCACCATTTGGCATTTAGCAGCCATCAGAATAGGATTTACCCCAGTTTTCCGGTACAGAACACTCTTGAAATAGTCCTTGTTGGCGTAGTAGAGGGATGACTCAAAGCGGAAGATTTTGATGTTGGCGATGCTGCTGAGCTGCTTGTAAGTGGCCTGGTCCTCGTAGATGTCAGTGTTGCTGACCCTGCCCAGGAGCGTGGCCCTGGGTCTCTGCGTGCGGAAGATGATGCAGAGCAGAGCGAAGCAGACACCCACGAGGAGCCCGATCTCTGTGGTGATCAGGGTGGAGGACAGCATGGTCGTCCACCACACCACGGCGTCCATCTTGCTGAGCCGCCACATCTGGGGGGTGTCACGGAACTTCCTCAGGCCCCCCCGCAGGTTGACAATGGTGACCACCCCCAGGACAGAGGTCTGCAGCGAGTAGAAGAGCGGGGAGATCCACAGCAGCACCAGCAGCAGCACCAAGGAGGTGACCAGGCCAGAGACCTGGGTCTGGGTCCCCGTGGACTCCTTCAGCAGGGTCTTGGTCAGGGCTGCAGAGCTGGCAAAGCAGTAGAAGAAGGAAGGTATGAGGTTGCACATGCCAATGGCGATCATCTCTTGGTTGGCACGGACAGTGTAGCCGTGCTTTTTGCCAAAGATTTCTGCCAGGGAGACGGTCATGGCAAAGCCAATAACAGCAATAGGCAGAGCATCAACTGCCAGGCTGGAAAACAGACTTATGTCTGGTAGAGTGGGTTTCCTGAAACCAGTGGGGATATCCCCACAAACAGCAGACTTGTATCGCTCTTCGAAGTTGAAGTAGTGAGATACAACTGTGGCTACAATGACCACCAGCAGCTCTATGGGGAACGGGGCCTTCATCTTCTCCTTGTACCAGTCATTGATCTCCTTGACGGGCACTATGATGGCCAAAGCAACCAGGCTGGTGACCAGGTCACAAATGTTGGTGTTCTGAATGTATCTGAAAAGGTCAACCCAGGTCAGGATGAAGGATCCCACCCCTTCGTGACGAGGGATTTTCAGTCCCAGGAGATACTTCATCTGGGAGGTGATAATGGTGAGGCTGGAGCCAGTCACAAAGCCACCAAGGAGAGGTTCTGACAGGTAGACAGCCACAAATCCCAGCTGTAAAACCCCCAGCAGGATCTGAAAAGCAAACCAGCCATACCTTTAGCATGAATGAGAAGGGCTGGAAGAGGTGCCTGGCAATTTATGTCAGTTTGCTCCCACTTTAGGAGTTCTGGCTACTCTGATGAGCATTCAGTGTAAGGCAGAGGACTTTGTCTTCGGTAGTTAATCTGGGGTATGAAAAACTAAAGAGCCTTACCTATTAATGCCTGTAGGTGGTTATAGGGATGCCATACAAAGAAGCCTACGAGGTCCCTGCTGCTGCCTCCTTAGAAGCAATAAGGGCACATGGTTAACACTGAGGGTCCAGGCAGCAGCCCCGCCAAAGCAGATCTGAGTATCACTCGGTGGCATAAAACCATTGTTATGCTCTGCATTTTAGTTGTCCCAGTGAAAAAGCCTGGAGCTGTTCAGTGACAGCTACACCCAGGCAGTGGGGACACTGCCAGGGACCATGGCAGGGTCCTTGAGGGTGGTTCTTGTCAGCCCCAAGTCTGTTCTAATCTGCCCAGTGCCAGGACTGGGGTAGTGGGAAGGTGGTTTACAGTTCCTTCTCCTCCCTTGATGTGTCTGATCATAAGGATGTTTCAGACACATCCAAGAATCTGGGCTATCACATGGGGGAAACAAACTCCCCATGCAGCCATGTTTTCCCTTTTTAGAAACACTACATTCACAGGGATTCAAGGATGTTGGGGTCTAGTCTCACCCAGAAATGTTTCTCATAACTTACAAGTCTGAACCAAGACTGGAGCTTAGAGATCTTAAACTCAGAGAAATTCCTAGCAAAGAAAGGACAGAGAGGAAACAGCACAAGAGTGGACAGTTGTACCTGGTAAAGACCAACCAGAAAGCTTAAGGAAAGGGCCACAGTGATGGCATAGCAGCTCCTGTCGCAGGCTCCTGTCCCATTGGTGGCAGAGGTGGCGTTGCCTGGCAGCGAGGCGCTGCCGTCGCCGTACCCCGCGAGCCGGAGGTGCCGGTTCACACATTGGCCCACCATCAGGCACAGCACCCCGAAGGAGCCCACGCAGTTGTGCTGCGAAGTGGCCACGGCGACGTAGATGATGTTGCAGAAGAAGTTGGTGTAGATGCCGTAGATGGGGTCCTGGCTGGCTAAGAGGGAGTAGGAGACGGACTGAGGGATGGTGACTATCCCCACCAGGAGCCCAGATATGATGTCCCCAGGCAACTGTGTCTTGATGTTGTAGCGGGGGAGCCAGTCCAGCACTGGGAACAGCCGGCACAGGAAGGTGATGATGTTTTGATGACTGCATGTGCAGACCTCTCTGGCTTTCTTTAGGACGAGTTCCTTGGTGCTGAAGTCTGTGGGCTCATACTCCTCCAGCCTGACGTGGGTAAAATTGGCAGGAGTCTCCTGTGGCATTGGGGAGCCAAGTGTGTCTTTGTTTGGTCTGGACTTCTGGCTGGACATGTCCTCCATGGCACCAGGAGAGCTAAGACAGGAGAGCAGGGAGTCATGAAGGGCTGCAGCGTGCTTAGCTTAGCTCCAGGGCTCATGCAGGTTGCATGGATAAAGTAAATAAATAAAGGAAAATAAATAACCTCAGACAAACCAAACAGAAAAACACATTCCCATAGTACTGGTTGATTTGTTTGTTGTCATTTACGGATCTGATTAACCACAACCCTGAGCCCATGGTTTAAATTGCTTTCACACTGGCACAAGTGCCCATATCAGAGGCAGAACTACAGAGACCCCCGTGCTCCTTCCCAACATACCCCTGGTTTTGAAACAGGATAGCAGAATGGGTTAAGACCACACAACATTATTTCACTGAAACTAAAGCTCCTTCAGGAACTCTTGTGTTTCTTAATGGCACTTCTACTTAAGCAAAAACCATGTTGAATATGTCGAGATATTCCAAGTGATACTTCTAGGAATACAGCATGTGGGTAAGGGAAGTAATTTGCAAAATGATTTTTCCTTCGACATAAAAAATTGTAAATTACACTGCTGGCTTGCATCAAATGTGCACATCACAGGGGCTCCCATCTGCAGGATGACACCATCCGACTTTTTCAGTCTGGATAACTCTGGTAACAGAGACACTTTCCAGAGCTACTCCAAGCTTTCCAGCCAAAATGCAGCTGCAACAAAACACACCTTTTTGTCAAAAGTGAACAGCACACAACAGAGAAAAATGCTCCTGAGACTGCAGCGCGGAAACTGAACTAGGGTGATGAGAAATCCCATTTCCCTGCCCTACACATTCATTTCGCACCACCCCAAATCTCTTACCTCTGGCTGCCAGGAAACACCACGGGGTGTTTCCTCACTACCTGGAGCTTCTCCCCTGTGGACAGACCTGTCTCCCCCTCGCAGCACGCCCTGAACAGAAGAGGCACAAGGGTGGCAACTGCAAACTTCGACCATGTGCTGCTTCCCTTGAGATCTGAGTTACTCAGCCAAGCCACTGGCCCTTTTATCTCATTCCAGCTGATGAACATGGTGCAGCCAGACAAACAGAGCTGTATTTTGAAAACAAACATTATTCCAAGAGTGTATTTTTGATGGAAACTTGTTCTGGACATGAAGAATGATTGAAGGGGTTTACAGAAGTGCTCCTGCCAGATTAACAGTATTGCTGGTATCTGGAGAAGTGTTTGCTAAACAAGGGGAACAAGGCAAAGAAACCTTTCTGCTCTGCTCCTCCCTGAACTGAGTGAGCACAAGCCTTGGTGGGCTTCTCCACTCAGGTTTTCATCTATTCTGGGCAAGCTTTTGTGCCACAACAAAAAGCAAACCTTCTTCCAGAACGACTTTTCTTTCCTGGTACTTTTGCCACAGAGGTTCTGTAAAACAGAGGTTTGTCTGCACAAACAGCAAAGGTGTGATGACACAGGTTATTTCTAGGCAGATAGAAGAACTCAGTTATGTGTCAAATCTGCACAGGCCACATTTTGCACATGCCTTTTAGAGACCACAATGAATAACAATGGAATTTGCTGCACAAAATAAGTACAATTCAGTAAAGTGCAGGTTGTGGGCTTTTGGGTTTTTTTGTTTGTCTGGTTTTTTGCAGGTAAAGGCAAGCAATTGGACTGGCAGCCAGGAAAAAAAGGGAATGTCCCATCATCCTGAATGGAAACAGCAGCCTCATAAATAAATACTAACCGTAACTGTTCTGCCCTTGTGATCCCTGCCAACAACCTACATCAGACCTCTCAGTACACTCCCATTCCCCTCCTTTTCCATCTCTTTTCCACAGACTTGGTCTCTTAGGTTTTGCTGGATGTGCCATTGCCCCATGCAGCTGGGTAAATGCCTGGCAGTCAGGCAGCTTGGCCTCTGCCCATGGCACGGGCTGTTCTGGGACTGGGGAGAGGGCTGAGAGCCCGTGGAGCTTGGAGAGATGGTGTGGGCTCTGGAGAGGTAGAATTTTCACAAGGTTTTGATTTAGATGCTGAGGAGATACCCTGAGGGAAGAGAAGAGGAAGACCAGCATTCTGAGCTACATTTATCTCATCAGTGGAAGTCTGTATCTCAGTAATTAGAAGTAAATAAATAAGAAACATCCGTGCTCTCTGACAGCAGGAGAAAATGAGAGCACATGGTAGGGAGGCAGCTGTTCAATGTATTTATCTATTTTTATCAATTCTTTATTCTCTGCCGTTACTCCCCAGCTCATGTATTTTCGGGTGCATTTTTCATAGCTCCCTTTTCCCTTCTCCCAGTAACAGACTGTATCTTTCCTTGGCCTTGTCATTCCTGCTGTCCTTAGAGGATGAACTTTTCATACACTTTGTCATTGTTCCCAGTTACAGCTCATTTTGTGTCTTGGCCTGGATGATGTGGTCTTTATTCACTCATTTTCCTTTTCCATCTTCTTCCTTAGCAAATGACCCAAATTTCCATTTTCTGTATGAATCCTTCATCTTGAAATTCAGTCACTGTAGAACTGATGAGTCAGTCATTGAAGGGCTGGTCTTTGAAGCCAACTCATCCACTGGGATGAAACGCATCTGAACACAATCCATTTTGGAATTTGACCTTCTTTAGGAAAATTCAGTTCTGGACTCTGATCCGTCCACCATGAAAATGGGACCAAGCACTTTTTCTATTTGTGATGATTTTGGAGTTACCTGTAACTTCCACCCTGCCATCACTGGCTGCTGCTGCTTTTCCTTCAAAATTCCATCTTCACTTACATATTCTGGAACTCTTTTGTTTGTTATGATTTCCTTTATCACCTGATACAGCTTGTCAAGCCTTGATATAGCCATGCTCTTCCACCTCTCCAAGGTACAGGCTTTGGTAAGCAGCTCTTTTTCCCATTCCTTCTGCCTCCCAACCTCCCCAGCCATCCTTCCCTACAGGGTTTTTTCTCCCCTATCTTGAGTGCGAATTCCCTGTTGCTTTTGTGTAATCAGCTTTAAAATATTCTATAGCTTCCCTGCAATTCTGAAGCTCCTTGTCCCCGTGTTTGGTTCTCTGCATGGTCCTCTCTGTGCTGGAATTCCGGCTGTGGGCACCGAGGAGAGGCCACTTTCTGTTCTCCATCCCAGCAGAGAGGGTGTAAGAACACACTTGGTGATGTTGTGCACACCTCTGAAATTACTTTTACCGTACGAGGCGAGGCAAGGGCAGAAACTGCAAACGTTTCACATTTGCTCTGCAAAATGTGTAGCAGAAAGCCTTAAAAAAAAAAAAGAACCCGCAGCAGAACTTTAGGTGACCTTGGGCTGGCCAAAGCTCTGCTGCCTTCCAAATGCAAGGTCACCACAGCTGACTCCTGAAACTGTTTGTTTCCAGATGCATCTTCCAGGGTTGTTCTTTATTGCCACTATAAACTCACTTAACTGTTCAGCTCCATCCTGGGCAAGGCTGGGCTGGACAGATGGTTTTATCTTGAACAATGCAAGTGTAGACAGGACTTTGCCTGCAGTTTTCAGACAAACAGAAAGCGTGAAGTCCAAAGTTGTGACCAATTTAACATCCATCCACAGCCACTGCAGCCAGCTAGAAACAGAGCAGTGCAAACAAGCTCCAGGAACAAGGAAAATGCCTGTTGCAGTTTTCTATACTAAAGTTTAAAAAAAAAATAAAAGAAATTTTCTGGGTCTGTGATTTTTATTCAGGCATTTTTCAGTGAGTAAATGTAACAAATTCAAATCTCTGGAGCTGAGTCAGTGCATCGCTTTTGTTTTACAGGACAAACGGGCATCTTGTTTTCTTTGGAACAGAACTAACTGCACTGCACAAGGATTTTTGATTTGATTTAAGGTTTGTAAATACCCTTATGACTATTTAGCTTCTGAAAGCCTTTGAAGTAACATCCTGCAGGTCTTGGCTCCATAAACAGGCCAGCCTGGCTTGGTACATGGCTGCACCCCACTGCGCCCCATTACTGAGATCACATCAGCTTAAATGAAAAAAACCAAATGAGCCAGGTAATGGTGCCAGGTATCTAAGAGAGATGCTTTTCCTCACCTTCAGATTTGGGACTTGACAGTATTTTCAGGCTGCTGGTTCAGTTCTGCTTGAAAATGTATTTTCAACATGTAGACATATGCAAAAAACCATCTTTTTAAAGGGAAAAACAGGGAAAAGGAAGCAAGTCCAGAACTGGTGCCACTGCTGAGATATGGCAACATGCAACAAAAGCACCCAAGGACAAAAATGCTGAACAGAACCTCTCCAGTGGTTTCTTGGAAAGTGATTATTCACGTTTCTGCAAGAGATAACACATCCCAGAGAACAGAACAGCTTTTGCAGCCTCCTGTTATTTGGCAGGGCAGTTTGTGCTACCACACAGGGGTTACAGCAAAGCTTGCAGGGCAAAGAAAACACAAATACTGAGGCCAAAAATGTCACTGACCCTTTGACTGCACATGGGAATGCAGTCACACCACTCTGATATTTGAGACGGACCAAGGAAGCTACAAATAAACTTTGATAAAGAGCATCTTCACTCCTAAAGTATGGGGAAAAAAGAGCACTTCCAAGCACACCAGCTAGAGGATTCAAGGAGCACTCCCCATTTACATAACAAGGACAAGAAAATTCCTTGCCAGCTTTGCAGTGCTTTGTTGCCGTCTCCGTGTTTTTCTCTGCATGACACACGTCCAGTGCTTCCAACCCTTTTCCAAATTATCAAACTAATCATTGAAAATGCTATAATGGCTCTGCAAACAGATTATATTGATTACAGAGGAATACAGTGGAATAAAAGCATGGAGACACATTTCTCTCTCATACTGAACTGGCATTCAGCCCAGGCTATTTGGCATCATTTAGGGTGGGGAGGCCCTGGCACAGGCAGCCCAGAGAAGCTGTGGCTGCCCCATCCCTGGGAGTGCCCAAGGCCAGGTTGGATGGAGCTCTGAGCACCCTGGTCTGGTGGAAGATGTCCCTGCCCATGGCAGGGAGTGGGACTGGATGATCTTTAAGATCCCTTCCAACCCAGTAAGGAATTTTTTCCTAATACCTAATCTAATCTCCAACTACCTGCCATATAACAAGATTGGATCTGCTATGTTACTTCAAACAGAAGGAGAATCTTTTTCCCCCAACTCAAAGGTCGGGACAGACTGTCACAGGGTGTGGAGGGAATTAATGGGTTCAAGAAAAGGGGTTAGGAAGCTCCATGAAGAAGTGCTGAAAGAGCTGTAACAAAGGTCCAAGCGCTCGGGAAGTTTCTAACCTGCTGCTTTCCAGGTGCTGGGAGGGCTCTGCATGGGCTGGACCCCTGGGACACTTTTTCCAAGGAGCCTCCACCAGGCTGTGACCTTGGAGACGGGGCTGGGGAGGTCTCATCTAGTACAGGAGTGTGTATGGCAAGAATTAGTTAATCTCAGGTAAGGCAGAGCCTTAAATAGCACAGGTAAAGGGTGCTGATGACCAAATGTTGTTATCTCCGCTCTGTATCAGAGGGAGCCCGACTCATTTTGCTCAAGGCAATCGCTGTCCTGTGCTTTTCAAGAGAAAGCTCCTGCAGGCATTCCCCACAGTTGAGTGCTCCTACCACTGTTGGCACCAACACAAAAATTGCAGCATGTGCGCTGAGGTCTCCTAAGGTAAAAGGTATCCTCAGGTAAAAGCTGAGCTATGCTGGGTCAGGAAAATCTTTTCCATAATTTAAGGACATATATGCAAGACATAATGTTCACAGTAACTGCCCAGAACTGCACAGAGAGCTGCTCTCAGCTCTGCCCTGACTCTTACTGGCTGTGACCTGAACAAGACATAAAACCTGGTATAGAATCACAGAATTAAAGAGAAGGGAACCCCACAAGGATCATCCAAGTCCAGCTCCTGGCCCTGTACAAGACACCCCAACAATCTCACCATGTGCCTGAAAGCATTATCCTTGACCTCTGTCAGGTTTGAAACCATGACCATGGCCCTGGGGAGCCTGTTCAGTGCACGACCACCCTCTGGGGGAAGAACCTTTCCCTGATATCCAGCCTAACCCTCCCCTGACACAGCTCCATGTGTATGTCAAGCAAAACTGAAACACATGGCAGCAATCTCGTAAGGCTGAGTGAGTAACACCACGGACTGTAACTACACAGATTGTCAAGTACAAGTAGCACCAAACCTGAACAAGGCTGTCATTTCTTGCATTTTACGAATATGGTCCTGGCCCACAGGAGGGTGCTGCTCCCCTGGCACGACACAGCACCGTCACCACATTGCTGATTACTTGTTATTAATCCTGAGACAAACCACAGCACAGGGCAGCAGGGTCAGAACAAGGGGAAAGGCACGGACCATCCATCCATGCCCTGCTTTATGCAGGCAGGGAACCACCCCGAGCGCCTACGTGTGCAACCCAGCGTGGGGGAGCAGAGCACACAGCTGTGGGTACGCTGGGCATTGCTCCAGGGACCCTGTCCAGGGAAACAGGGGCTGGGCACTCACTGCTCCAACACACGAGGCTCCTCTCGCCAGAATGTACGGCTGCAGCATCTCCTGGGGTACACAATACCCACGGCTCGAACTCGGCTTCAGCAAGGGCTTTTGACACTGTCTCTCACAATATCCTCCTGAGCACACTCAGGCGGTGTGGGCAGTGAGGGGCACTGAGAAGTGGTGGAACGGCAGATCCCAGAGGATCAGAATCAGTGGCACAGGGTCTACTTGGAGGCCTGTCACGAGTGGTGTCCCCTAGTATTGTTGAACTTCCTCCTCAATGACTCGGATGAAGGGGCAGGTGTCTCCTCAGCAAGTTCACTGAGACAAGGCTGGGAGGAGTGGCCGGTCCCACCGAGGGCTGTGCAGCCCTTCAGAGGGACCTCCAGAGGTTGGAGAGATGGGCAGAGAGGAACTGTCTGGAATTCAGCAAGGGCAGATGCAGGTCCTGCACCTGGGGAGGAACAGCCTCGGGCACTGGTACAAGCAGAGGGTTCACCTGCTGGAGAGAAGCTCTGCAGGGAAGCACCTGGGGGTCCTGGTGGAGAACAAGCTGTCCCTGAGCCAGCAGCGTATCCTGGAGGCCCAGCAGGCTGATGATACCTTGGGTGCATTGGGAAGAGCATGGCCAGCAGGTCAGGGAGGGGATCCTGTCCCTCTGCTGGGCCCTGGTGAGGCACATCTGGAGTGCTGTGTCCAGTTCTGGGCTCCTCAGTACGGGAGGGACATGGAGCTCCTGGAGCGGGTCCAGTGGAGACTGTGGAGATGATGAAGGAACTGGAGCATCTCCGTTCTCAGGAAAGGCTGAGGGAGCTGGGGCTGTTCAGCCTCCAGAGGAGGCTCTGAGAGGGGACCTGTACAATGTCTGTCAGTGTCTGCAGGGAGGGGTCAGGGGATGGACCAGGCTCTGCTCGGGGGTGCCCAGCAATGGGACAAGAGGAATGGGCAGGAACTGATGCCCAGGAAGTTCCACCTGAACAGGAGGACAAACTTCTTTAGTGTGTGAGCAACAGGTAGCCCAGAGAGTGTGTGGATCCTCCCTCACTGGGGATATTCCTGGGGGTATTCCAGAACCATCTGGACAAAACTCTGTGCCGTGTGCTCTGGGATGACCCTGCTCGAGCAGGGAGGTTGGACCAGATGACCCACTGTGGTCCCTTCCAACCTGACCCATCCTGTGACTCTGTGACCAAGCATATGTCTGACAACAGAGAAAACATAAATGCCATCTTTTAATTGTGCTAAAGAAATCCCAATGATTTTACCATATTTGATACAAATTTGATACAAAATTTCCATGCTAACAAATTTTCTACAATGACAATAAGGCATTTAAAAATAACAATTGATACAGACAGAGACAGTGTGAAGGAGAGACAACACCATGAAAAGGACAGACACCAGAACTGACAAAATAAAACTGATGCCACCAAATAAGGTGATTTTTTTTTTACACATACTATTGGACTTTCCCACATTATATTCAAACAACACATAAACTATTCTGTAAACTGGTCAGGTCAGCTGACCAATGTGATCTATTCCAGTCCTGAGGTCCTGTTTGATTAACAACAAACTCCAGGCAAAATTTGCCATTTTGTTTGTTTTGCAAAGGATTATGTCATGAATACATCTAAAATTATTCTGAATTTAAAATAATTCAAAAAATCATACCCCAGAACATACCAAGGTACTAGAGATGATGGTCAGGGACACAAGACTGACAACTGAAAGCATCATGTGCTTTTCAGAAAAAAGTGAGATTTTACCTCTTTTTAACCACATTTCAGCTGCGTTTCAAATATATATAATATACATACTTCTTTCAGTAAAAAATCAGATATAAAAAACTTGGACCCAAGTTCAGCAAAATGTGTCTCCTGTCTTCATGTGAAAGATCATTTGGGAGCTGGACTAAGAGCTAAGTGCTTTCAGAGCAGGAGAGAGCTGCAATTCAAACATTTTTAGCAGTAAATTTACCTCAGTGGAGATTTGATTCTCCATCCAATGCTGAAATATTTTGTGTATTTGCACATTAAAGAATACCAATATGCCTTTGCATATAGAATTCCTAGAAAATAAAGTAGAAAGGTACTAATTATCCTATGAACTAAATATATATATTACATAATTGCCATTTTATCTAACCAGAGGCCTCATTTTTAGTGTTCCAATGTCCTCAAAAGAAAAAGCAAGACTCACAGTTATTTCCACTTCAGGCAGAATTTGACTGAAATAGTAAAGGTCAGGTTGCTTTTCACATGAGCAGTTGATCCTACAAAGGCTTATAAACAGGATGACCCAGTGCAAGTAATTCTTGGGATTTACCAAGGTCATGCACAGTGCAAAGTCTGCACTAAAGACATGACTCCTTTTGGCTGCGCCAGCAGAGAAATGCAAAGCCCTTCTGGTGTGGAGGATTGTATCAATACTGAAGTCTCACAACAGCATCCTCCACTGAGACTCAGCAGAACAAAGACACAGCCACACTTTGTATGGCATGAGCAGCAGACGAATATTTGCATCACAGCTTCACTGGCTTAGCCATGCCAATGAGGGAAAAAATTGAAAAATGTAGATCATCTCAAGCATTTAATTGCTTTTCTAAAGCATGTGAGAAACAAACAAACAAACTCCTAACAGAAGATTATGCCCTGAAACAGACGATTTGCCTGAAGAGTTTCACCCCCAGCTAGATGCAGGACCAAGCCCAGGGCTGACCTCAGCACAAGGCTGCGGGAGGCAGTGGGGTACGGACCAGTGTGAACTCCTGCTGTGGTGGCCAGGATGCCTTCCTGCCTGCAATACCTCACCTCTGCCTTTCTAACCCATCATCAGTGGGGTTTAATGTCTCTTGGCAAAAGGCAGCAGCAATGAACAGAGACAAAAGCATGGCTGTGGCCTTCCTCCCCAGAGAGAGAACCACGGGCAGGGAGCGCAGTCATGGCAGTTCTGCTGCCCTGCCTGCCAGAGGCTGAGACTAAAATTAGACAAAAATAAATAACCATAAAACCAGAAATGCCTCACACACGTATCTCAGGACAGTGACTGAGGAGGAACCAGGTCCTGTGCTGTTATTACACTTGCTGTGGAGAAAGGCAAGGGGCTGCACAACACCCACCATAAAGACACCTCCAGTTCAATCTGTCATTCCTGGAGAGCACAAAGGTACACAAAGCTTCTCCCAGTCCCCAACCGGCTTGAGGCACCAGCATGGGGACACACACACTGGTGTGCCCCCCATCAGCTGCCCACAGCCCCCATTCTTCCAGTCCCAGCACCCAGGGGACTCGGGGTGGGGTTTGGGGTTGTTTTCCTCTCTGCGTTCAGGAGCTTCAGCCTTATCAAAAGATCTGCCATGAAAACCGAGCAGCAGGTCACATGTAACAGCACCATACCCAAAGCCAGTGACCCTTCTGTTTACAGTCAATCCCACGCAATGTCTCACAGCAAAACACAGAAGGAAACCTCAGGCAGGTGCAGGGGGGTCTGGCAGGGAATTCGGAGCAGGTGGATCTGCAACGGCTCACAAGGGAATTGGGATCGCTCAGCTACGTACGACTAAGGTTGGCAGTGTCATTATGAATCCGAAAGTGAGCACCACTACAATGCCCTTCCCTATTTTGTGAAGTGAACCTAAAATGGTTTCCGTGTCAAAACACTCCCACAAGTGAAACATTTATTAATGCAGCTGCCACGTAAGGAGAAACTGCCACTCCTGTCTATAGCAGCACCACACGTGGGAAAAAAGAGCCTGACATTTAGCAGAGGATTGCTAAAGACATTCCTAGGAGTCTTTAGTATAGCTGAGCCTGTGAGTGTTAATTTCCATAATGCCGTGCTGTTGTCACTAATGAATCCGCTAATGATCTCTTAATTCTTCATTTAGACTGATAATTGCTGATTAGTACATTTGGGAATGGAGATAAAATGATTTATATTGTCTTCCAGTCTAGCTTGGGGCTCTGAAGTTTGCACCTGGGAGGAACATTCCTGTCCTGGACAGATGCATAAACCCAAAAGCAATTGTTCTGAGAGTCCCTCTTCCTAGAGTTTACAAATTCAGCTGCGAGGCAGGGAGAAGGCACAGCAGGCAGCGAGTACAGATCCCCCCTTAAAAAATGGAATGTTAAAAATACATGTTCTCCACTGTTCGTTTAGAACAGCAGAAGGCAGAAGAGCCCTTTCCAGGACAGAAGCAGGAGTATCACAGAACTGGATATATACAGCTGCTGCAACCGCCACACAGCAGCAAAAGATAAATATTTATGTACACACGCACACACAGACATATATACATACACGCAGAGATGTGTATGTGTATATATATATATGAAATTGCCTTATAAAACAAATTCTTTAGGGCAACAGCTTTCAATCAGTGGTCCCAGAATCCTAAAGATGAAATTGGATTACTTTAAAGGGTCCATAAACATATTCAAGCAAAATGTGCTCTTTGCCAGTAGGCTTAAATCAGATTCATGTCGCTGCTAAAAAGCTATTCTAGGCCTAAAAGGAAAATGGCTGAAACCCACTGTTCTAAGAAATTCCAGCCATAATAATCTCTAATCTTCAATTAATTCCAAAGGATTCTATTACACTGAACTCTCTGGCAAATGGCACCTATTTTGGTTCCCTTTTAAACAGGGCAGTGTGCAGTAGTGTAGCGTTATTAATGCTATGACCTCTGGATGTTATCTTCAATAAGAACATTAGAAGTTTTTCTTTTGGTAGCCTGGCTGTTTCTGCTGTTGCATTTTAATTCTTGTTTTCCTTGAAGTGGAATTTGGAGGCTGCATTGGCTGTGCAAACAGCACTGAGGCCAAATACAATGTGCTCTAGTTAAACATAAATCACTTTGGTACACCTTTTAGCTATAATCTAATTTAATTATTGGGAAAATCAATTTATGGCTGTTTTATTGTGCTTTCATGTAAATAAATACCCAGGTGCTACAAATACCCATTCTGCTAGCTGTGGAAAGTACGTACTTCTTGGAATTAACATTGCTATTTCTCTCTTCCTGGCACGGGCAGAAATGGATTTGAAAACACATTACTTAATAAATAAAGATTTTTCTCTTCGTTAGAATTTGGCTACACAAACCTGTGCATGGTCACAGGTCAAAAAATCTCCACCTGGGCAGCATGGAAAGAGTACAGGAGAGAGGGAAAGAGGGAAGAATCACCCAGAGCAATTTCTACTTGACTTCTGTCCCACTCGTGGCTGAGCTGCCTTGAAGTCTCCTGGCCGGCTGCTTCTTTCTCCTCGCCCTCTCTCCTGCCCATGCCAAGGGAAAAAGGGGTGAGAACAAGTAACTGCAGGTAGGCAGGAAAATTCACAATAACAACACACTGTAATCTTTTCATCAGGGCTCTATGTGTTTCTAGCACAGCTCTGCCCCCTTGCAAAATAGTGGTTAAAATCAGCATTTAGAAATTACATTGAGGCCTTTGTCCAAAGTTCCAGAGATTCTTTCTGATAATGTGAACAAACTGCTGAAAAGAGACTCCTCCAGGCCATGGCACTGCCACCTCTGTGGGGACAAACCTTCCCACCCAGAGGCTCCAAATGGGAAGGTCTGGTGGGGAACTAAAGCACAACTTCCATCCTGCACTAACCCTGCTCACTGGTTTTATACAGCTCAGGCTAATCCACTCTGGTAATGCCAATTCAGTAATTACAATTATCCAAACTGCATAAAGGATTCCTAGCCCAGAATAAGTTCATGGAGAAAAGGGAAAAAAATCAGCAAAATTTGGGATTCATCTCCTTAAAAACAAGCCTTGAAAAGAACAATATTTGTGGGGTTTGAATACTGAAGAAGCTTTATCATTTTCTCTCTGACACACAGGGACTTCTTCCCTTAACAGTGCCAGTTCTAGGACAGGGAATGCACAGATCTCAGTTATATGCTCCTTTTCAATATGTGCTACAGCCCCCTCCACCTCCCCCAGTATTTCTATATGCTGCTATGATGTTCGAAAAAAAAGGTAGTATGCTCAGTTAACAAATAAAGGACTCATCTTCCCTCTGCCTTGTCCTCCTCTTGAGGTCCCAGCTCCTAGAGTGAAGTGCTACGTGACATTCAGCTTTCAAAAGAGAACAGTTACTGGTCCTTGATCAGAAAAAAAAAAAAGAATAGAACAGTCTAAACTCAAAATGTATTTCTATTCAGTAAACATTTGACAACTCATATTGCATTTTATGTCTTTTCTGACTCTTGACTCGTTATTTTTGAATGATTAAGGATGAGAGTATTGTCTGTATACAGCACCTTTCCATTTTAAAAGCTGTGAGGCACCTGCAATTCAGACTGTAAACTCCAGTGGGAGAAAGTACCACCTTCCAAGGATGTACAGTGTGCTACGAATAGCAGCTGCTCAGCAAAAACTGTCCATCTCGCCGCTCTGCCTTCATAACTGTATTCTATCACTGTAAGGAAAGAGAACCTCTTCCTACCCAGTGCTTGTATTTCAGCATGAAGAACAGGCACTCTTCACTGTTCTGTATAATTTAAAATCCAAGTAAAAAGTTCTGTTTACACTGACCTGGTGAAATAAAGTTCAGCAAAGAATTCTCTTGGCTCCTTTTCCAACTGTATTTCTTGGTCTGTGCATCCCCATTGCATAAAGTCCATGGCAGAGCACGTGCAAAGGGTCCATGGTCATTAAAACCTTCATTCACACACAAAGTCTGTGTGACATGGAAACGTTTGGACAGACACTGGATAATCTATTTGGCCCTTTCCATTTTGGTGCCTGTGATTCTGTTTGCCTGGCATATAGAGCAGCCTATAGGGGACTGTTTTCTGTTCTCAAGAACTACATATTTTCCATCTCTAATGTCCGCAAATCTAAAGATCTCCTAAATATTAGGAAAACAACTGACTGACCATAAGGATGAACCAGACTTCTAAAGAGTCACCTCTGAGTAAAAATCATTAAAATCAAGGAAAAGAGGCAACATTTCCATATGCACAGGCACATAAAGGCCTGGAAAAATAAGATCACCATGCCCCCATGACCTGGCTGCATTAGGAGACAGTGCCAAAGCCTCTGGAGGTGACAGGTGGTTGGTTAGAAGATATTAATGAAGATCTTTATCTACCTGTCTCAAATTAAGGAAGGTTATAAAATCAAACACTGTGCAGTAAAGAACAGAACAAACAGTCTCTGTCAGTCATTCCTTAGCAAACATAAGGGTGAGGTGATGGAAAAGGATTGCCAGAACGAGGGACAAGACATCACTTTCCTTGTTCTTCAGCTGGACAGGATTACCAGACTACTTCACAATCCCACCCTACCCACAAAGACAAGGTTGCAAGAAAGACTTAAATGCCGATGATCAAAACTTAGAGGGGAACTGAGACACTGAAGTTCAAGACAGAAGAGCAGTGAGATGAAAAACCACACAAAAACTGTTAAGAGTGACAGATTAGCCATAATCAAGTTAAGAACTGCCTTCATTCAGTACCACCAATCGAATCACTGCACCTGGCAGGCAAATTTAAAGCATCCAACCAGACTGCACAGTAACCAGTGTGCTAAGAACCACCCTGCCCTTTTTATCACATTGATTGCATAGACATACAGACCCACAGCCTTTTTTTCCCAGGCTATGCTCCAACTGGCTGTCTTTCCACAGCTAGTTCTTAGAGGCACTGGTCCCGCTGCGCCCCTGGGTGCCCAACGCAAAGTCCACAGCCTGGTGCACACTGTGGAAGAGAAGGTGGTCCTCCCCCTCGTTAAAGAACTCCCCTCGGATGAGGGAACTCCTCACGGAAGGGTTGCACTGGGCCAGTAGCACATGGACATCTATCTCCCTGTAATCCTTGCAGACCTCCTTGAGTGTGCGTATTCCTGCCGTGTCCAGAAACTGCACCGCGCAACAGTCAATCACTATTGTGTGAAACTCCAGAGGTTCAGACACAAAATCCATGGAGATGCTGGTCTGCTTGTCACCAGAACCCACCTCTTTCTCTCTAAGCATTCTTTTTGCTGCCTTTTTCTTTGCTGCCTTCACCCAGACTGGGTTGACCCCAGTTTGCTTGTAGAGGGTGGATTTGAAGCACTCCTTGTTGATGTAGTAGAG
Organism: Grallaria varia; assembly: GCA_013396735.1. NCBI lineage: Eukaryota > Metazoa > Chordata > Aves > Passeriformes > Formicariidae > Grallaria > Grallaria varia. The sequence continues at coordinate 968,428 of VWZG01010751.1, forward strand.
GGGGGCTTCGAAACGGAACACCACGATTCCTGGCTTGGTTTGCAGGTTCTTGTAAGCAGACAGGGATTCGTAGGTCTCGGACTCTGCCACCCAGCCAAGCAGAGGTGCCTCTGGCCTCTGAGTTCGGAAAATGACGCAGAGCATGGAGAAGCAAACGCCAACCAACAGACCAATCTCTGTGCTGATAAATGCTGTGGCCACCATAGTAACCCCCCAGATCACTGTGTCCACTCTGCTCAGATGCCACATTTTTGGCAGGTCCTTGAACTTCCGCAGGGCTCCTCTGAGGTTTACGATGGTTATGACAGCAAGGACACATTTCTGAAGGGAGTAAAATAAAGGTGCAATCACGAGGAGGACTAGCAGGATTACCAAACTAGTCACCAGGCCAGAGATTTGTGTCCTACAGCCTGTGGACTCCTTGACAAGAGTCTTGGCAAGAGCTGCGCTGGTTGTGAAGCAATGGAAGAAAGAGGGAATGATGTTGCAGAAGCCAATGGCGTACATCTCCTGGTTGGCCTTCACAGAGTAACCATGCTTCTTGGCAAACATCTCCGACAGGGAGACAGTGATGGCAAAGCCAATAATAGCGATGGGAATAGCATCCAGAGCCACATTAGGAATCAGGGTCCAGTCCGGAGGGCGGGGTGGCAGAAACCCAGTTGGGATGTGCCCAGAAATGCTCGAGCCGTAAGTCTCTTTCAGCTTCCCAAAGTGAGATGCCAGAGTAGCTGCCACAACCACAACTAGTTCAACTGGTATTGGAGCCTTGAGCTTGGATTTAAAATGTTCATTAAGCTCCTTGGCTGGGATAAGCACAAGAAAGCACAAGAAGCTGGTGATGAGATCACAGATATTGGTCTTGTGGATGTTTTTGAAGATGTTTATCCAGGTGACTACGAGAGAGCCGATGCCTCCGCTCCGTGGAATGTCCAGGCCCAGGAGATACTTGACTTGTGAGGTTAGGACGGTGAAGGAGGCACCTGTGACAAATCCACTCAGCAATGAATCCGAGAGGTACACTGAGACAAAGCCCACTTGAAAGAAACCCATGGCAACCTGGAAGGAATCAACCACACACAACAGATTAGGACACAAAGCTTGCAGATTTTGTCAGTGTGGGGCTCTGGAGGGAGCTGGGATAAAATAAACCCACTGTGCATGGCCCTATCTGAGAAAGGAGAAAAGAGACAGACACGCAGAGCGGGCTTTTTTTGAGGGTCTTCATGCTCTGAGCCTGTGTTTATTGTTTGCTCATTGGTTCAGCTGTAACTGCTAGTTACCCAGGTGGAGGAAAAAGAAAGCCTGGGGAAAAAACCCATATTTGAAATACTGGCTCCTTTTTCCATTTCTCTGTCAGTTTTTATAATCTCTGTGAACTTTGCAGGGATCTAAAACTTTTCTGGTGGCCTTTGTCTGTTTTACTCTGGAGTACACAGCCTGCAATAAAACCAACGCTCATGGTGTAACAGCTGTCCTTTGCACTGCATAAAGTTTTGTGCATCTGACTCAGAGCTCCAAACTCCTGTGATGCAGATCATATAAAGAGAGACAATTTTTAATGTGTCTTGCCATTAATTTTTATCTATGCTATTTGAACGGACAAATCTCTTCCACAGGAATGACTGGTTTTATGGATACCTACTCTACGTGTGCCTTTTCACACCTGGAAAACATCCCTTCCTCCCCATCAAACTTCATGTCAAATGGAGCAAGAACCTTCTCACAGAAGTTTGATAGAAACATTTTAATTCCCTGTGCTGGCCAGCAGGGTTGTCTACACTGGTATCTCAAGACTGCAGGCCAGAACTTACAGGTATTAAACTCTCAGAGGTGTCAATTTGATATATAACCTTAGGTAGTTAAAGCAAAATAAAGAAGGCCGGGATCATGACTGGGAACTCCATGGGAACCTCAAAGTACTACTGAAGAGAAGGCAGGACCTGGACTGACTGGAAATCAGCTCAGAGCCAAACTCGAAAGAAAAACCCTCCCTTACAGCCTTGGTAATTAAAGTAATTCACAGTTCTAAGTGTAAAACATTAACAATTATTGGCATAATTTCATTATGCTGCAGGCAACTGGTGTGAGAAGACTTGTTTTGTAAAGCTTTGATTGTAAAGCTTCTGCTACAAAGAATATGTGGTTTTGCTTGGAGCTTCAAAAAAAATAATTGAGGGTGTGAAGACTTCTTGGCCTGCAGAGACAGCAAACAGAATATGCCTGACATTCAGAGGGACTGAAGATAAAATTAATCTAACTTCTTCATATAAATAAACGTAATTGTACTCGCAAAGAATATTAAGCACAATTCACAACTCCAAAACTTCACCCATCCTACCAGCGCAGATCAGGAGGCCCAGAATATTTCTGAAATTGCTCAACATGTACAAGAAAAAGTTCCAGGTTGTGTCTAAAACCAGTGTTTTAGAGTATCACAGGCATGTTTCCTTTCCCCTCCCATACAGTTTAGCTATCACCCTGGACATTTAGGAACAAATGAATGTGAACTCACAAACTCAAATACCACAGTTCTGAAGTACTGTTAAAACTAATCCCATTCTGGTTAATGCATGACATCTTAAAACAAAGGTACCTGCTTTCATTTCAGCAAGCAGTGAATTCTAGGACTGGTAAAATATTGTTGAATAACATATTTTAATATGGTAGTAATTAAAAGTGTAATTTCAAATATATTGTATTCTCTCAGTAGTGTCCTTTCCATACAATGGCATTGTTTTGGCTTTAAACAGGCAAACAGCAAAGTTTTACAAGCACAGTCGTAAGTAAGAAGAAACTGGAGATCCAAATTTCTTTTGTTAAAAGGCAAATGATTGAAGCCTGGAATTAAGAGCCGATGCACCCTATTCTGGCCCAGTTAAATGGGGGCTAAGCTATAAGCTAGAAACAATAAATACAATTTCAGGCCACAGCAAGAAGGTGGTGAGCAGACTTTGAGAGCAGTAGGTGGTGTGTGCAGGTCCTTACAGGCGACAATAGAGAAGGAATGAAAGCACAAAATGCTGTTAAAAAATGGAGAGCATCCAGAGGGGTTTCCTGCCCCACAGCAGCTCCAGCCCTCCCTGCACGCACTGCCCTGAGATGCAGATTGAGGACATGTGCAAACCCAGCAGGTTTGAAGAAGAATTATAACTATTCCCACATCATACCTGTTTGTCCAGCTCCTCTTACCTGATAAACTCCAGCTATGAAGGTCACGGTGGCTGCCACTGCAATCGCGTGGCAGCTTTTGTCACAGAGCAGCTCCCGCGCTGTCCCGTTCCCTGGTGACAGGGTGCTGTTCCCATGTGCTGCTGCACCTGGGGGGACGCCGAGCACAGCCGGCTCCAGGTCATAGCCAGCCCTCTCTATTTCACGATCCACCACTTGGCCCATCATCAGGCAAATCACGCCGAAGATGCCGACAGAGATGTGGCGGGAGGTTCCAAATATGCAATAAATAAGGCTCGCAAAGAAGGAGGTATAGAGGCCATAAACAGGCTCCACTCCAGCCAAGAGGGAATAGGCAATTGACTGTGGGACTAGCAAAACCCCCACAATCACCCCAGACATTAAATCTCCCAGGAGATACTCCCTTAGTTTGTATTTAGGAAGCCACTGTAAGATGGGAAGGAAACCAAAAACACAGTCTTTAACTTTGGTTGGAGTGCAGCTGCAGGTTTTCTTGGCTTGCTTAACCACCAGAGCCTTCATGCTCCTCTTCTTCTCTTGGGGTTCCAGGAACATTCTGTGATGGAAACTGCATTTGGGATCATCTCCTTCTGGCCCCTCAGTCACTGCACGGACGTTGTTGGTTTCTGTCATCACTGCCGTCACAAGGACTTACTGAAAACACAAAGAAGGGCCACCTGCATTAAACCATAAATGAAGGAACTCTCTGAGACTTTTTTAGAGAGCGAACACAGCATTTATGAAAAATAAGGGCTGAAAGTGTTAGTTCAGCAGAGAGAAAGCAATTTCCAAGCTAAACGGGAAAGAGCCTCCCCATTACATCCCAGTTAAGAAAGGAATGACCTTTCCCAGGAGGGAAGCTGAGATCCCATAGAATACACCTGCTGCTGGCAATGTTGTGAAATGGAAAGGAATGCAGCCTGTCTGCGAGGCTTCCTTGAGAAAATCTCTGTCTGCAGCCTGTTTCACCATGCAACAACAGACAAAGGGTTTATTATAGTCCAACAGTCATTTCAATTCAGTTGCTGAAAATTAACTAAAGTGGTACATTTCTAGCAACGCACAGCTTGGTCTAAATCTCTTATGGGTTGGTGGTGTTTTTTCATGCAGTCATTGTACCTGCCAAATAATGTAAACACGTGTTTCCTAAGAAGTGGCATTTCAGCCAATGGCACACTGGAAAAAAAATGTTCCTCACGCTTTTTAAAAGCTGTTTTTTCAACTAAATTACAACTAACTAAAACAATACACACAAGCGGAAAACGTATTAATGAGCACGGTGAAAGGGAAGTGGAAGACATCTGCTGGAACTTGTGCTATCTCCAAACTGCCCACAAACAGTAAAACAGGGTAATTATACCAAAGCCCATTTAACACTGGAAACGTATTGCCTGCCTGTGAAAGAGCAAAGTCTTGATGACACAAGTCATAATGAAACTTGACAAGTGACTGTCAGCATTTATAGAGCACTCCCGTTTCCAGAAAACATCCAGAATCCTCCAGAAAACTCGTGCAACCACAATTACTGCTACGACCAGTGCATGGAGGTTGATGAGTTTCAGCCAGAAACCCCCTGGCCTGGTGCTACAGTGGAGTCAGGGTGAGAGGCAGCAGGAGAGCCCTGAAAAGTCTCACTGCCAGGCTTCCCTTTCGACCACTGCGGCCCCAGAGCGCCAGCAGCAACACACCACTTATGTGCTAGTTATGTCTTCTCTGTGCAGGGCAAACATCAAACAAACTACTGTCTGTGCAATGTTTACCACTGAATTAATTACCAAATTTCTGCTGGAAGTAGCAGTGCTGAGGATGCCATGAAGAGTCTGCCTCGAAATGTGTTCACTTTATCACCATTTCACAAGTAGTTGCAAAATCACAGAACTGTAGTCATTCAGGTCAGAAAATCCCTCTAAGACCAGCAAGTCCAACCATTCCTCCAGGGCTACCAAGTCCACCACTAACTCATGTTCCCAGGTACCACATCTATACATCTTTTAAATCACTCCAGGGATGGTGACTCCACCACTTCCCCAGGCAGCTGTGCCAGGGCTGGACAACCCTTTCGGTGAAGAAATATTTCCTAACACCCACTGCTACTATCACTTCAGTGAGTCTCTCAAAAACACGTGAGGAGAGACGTGACAGAAGTGAGTTTGTGTGGTGCTTAAACTAACTTCCCTTGTCTAATGCTTTCCAATTCAGTATCTTAAATGTGTTTTAGAATAACGATGTGCTCAGAAGAGCCATGTGAAGAATCAGGGTCTTTACAAGGAGGAAACATGCACAGCAAGAAGTTCCATGCTCTAGATGACATAATGATCATGCTTGGAGGAGACCCCCACCCCTACCTTTCAGGTATCGAATCTCACCCACCTGTACAGGACTAGAGTGTGCTCAGGGATAATTTACAGCCCTTACAAAACTGCCTCCAAATACTACACAGTGAGAATGAATATTACAAAAGCCTGTGTCTGCTCTACTCTGCCTAAGCACAATCCAGATCTCTACTTGCTCAAGAAGTTTTATTCATTTTACAAGCACAGAGTTACAGATCAAAAAGCTTTTCACCTGCCCAAAGCTCAGCAAGTCAATACTGTAAAATCTGAGGGGGGAAAAAAAATCACCTCCCACTCCTTTTTATGTGCGGCAAATTACTTAAATGAATTTGTTTTCTGAGATTTTAGTAATGAAAATCCTCCTGATTTCATCTCCCCCATCGAGGACATGTACACAGCTCTCTCGAACCTGGGGTTTTCTAATGTGCCAGGGATCTCCAGCATGAAATCCAGACAGCTCAATGTAGTTCTGCTGTAAAACATCTGCATGGTAGATGATGCCTCGGTTTTGGTTGTGTCCAGACAGCAGAGAAATGTTCTAAGTAAAAATCTTTTTGGCTGCAAACCTCTGAGCATATACTGGGTCTTTGTATTGACTTGCTTGACAGCTTTCTCTACGTGGCATGAAAAGGGCCTTTCATCACACAGTCCCTGCCTCTCCCGGGTCAGGATACAAGGAAATGACACAATTTCTGACTCCCATTTCACCCTCTTCTGCCTCAAAGTGTTGCTCTGTACTATTTTTGTAACCGTTTGCCCAAGGATTTTGTTTCTAAACATTAAAAAAAAAAAATGTAAGAGAAAACCCCTTTGGTTCAACGGATAGGACACTGCAGGATATTCAGTACATTTAACTTGGAAAAGGAGCTCCTGTGTTTTTTCATTTTGAAAGCTGCTGTTTATGGACAACTTTGTACGCCCAGAATTCCCTTTTATCAGTTCCTTTTGGCTTGAGTAAGGTCTTCTGGGTGTGTCTGGTTGCCACAAACGTTACTTAAGATAAAAAGACTACAACACAGAACTGAGGGACTGCCAGTCACTGTTAGCAGTGACTAAAGATACAAGGAGGTTCTGCAGTTCTGGAGATCAGATGACTTTGACAGACCCTTCCTGGAGCCCATCTGGGCCTTTCTTTTGATCCCATGCCATGGCAGGGGTGAGCTGCCATCTGCCTGGCATCTGGCTTGGGGGGAACACAACCTGCAGCACAGGGCTGGCTAGTATTTCATTCCTCTGTCACAGATCCCAGGCCCTTGACAGTGAGAGAAAAAGAGTTGGTGAAGCTCATTCACCTGCTGAAGTAATGTACTACAGGCTTAAACTGACGACATTTAACAGTGGGAACTAAATCAAAAGTCAGTCAGGAGTATTCTTGCTGTAACACCCATCTGTTTTCCAGATTATTTTTCTACATTTCATGTGCATGAGTTGACAGTGTATGTGATCACTGCCCACTCTCATGTACCTGCTTTTCCAGACACGAGAAGTTAAAAACAAATGTATATACACATAAACACATGATCTAAAGGGACATGAACAGTTTCTGAAGAGCTGTAAAGGAGAAGCAGGTGAATCAAAAATCCAAGTTCCACATGAGCTGAACCAGAGCTGGGCTACTACCACTGGGTCCTTGGAAAATGTCCCCCAAGAGTATAAAAGGAGAGCACGTAACATCATTTTGACAACTAAATCTTTGACCTTACTTTTGTTAGACAACAACCTTTTTCAAATAATGTCTTAACTGTTGTGGAGCGACAAGGAAATTCAATATTGGCGTGATAACACTGAGATAAGCCCTGGAACAGCACTGTATGCACCTTGGAATTTGACAAAATCCTTAACATCCCCCAACAAAACATTCAACCCACAAACATTTACTTCAACAAAAGACTTAAAATAATATATATACCAAAAAAGACATACCATAACATAAGCAATACACTTGGGAACAGAACTACTTCACTTTTGACACAATAACCACCAGCCAATTCAATCATGCAGGAAAACCTGCAAAGCCAGACAATAAAACCTCGCTTGTGTGAAATATGTGATCTCCTCCTAGTTCAAATGTCAGCGCTCCCGAGCAGCAGCAGCAGGAGCAGCAGCAGCAGGGAGGCGAAGCTCCCAGCCCCTCTGGGGCCCATCCCCTGGCACCCCAGGGCAGCCCCTCCAGCAAAGCCATCCCGCCTCGGAGGGCGGCAGATGCTCAGCAGGGCAGCTGCAGCCGCTGCTCCGGCAGGTGCCATCCGAACTGCGAATGTCACCGAGAGCTGGCTTCCAAGGACTTCCGACAAGCCTTTCCCAGGCTCGGGCCCTCCTCCCGCCCTTGCCCGCCTGGAAGCAAAGCCGGAACACCGAGAGGCTGTGCCGGGCACTGAGGATGGGCGGCGGAAGGGCTGCCCAAAGGATTCCCTCTGGCAGTGGCCGCCAGCTCAGCGCAGGGCATCCCCTGTGCCCAGCACGGCACCCACGAGGCATCCCCTCTGCCCACCACACATCCACAGGGCATCCCTGCTGCATCCACGGGGCATCCCCTCTGCCCACCACAGCATCCACGGGGCATCCCTGCTGCATCCA
>VWZG01010751.1:976613-1045846 GCA_013396735.1 Grallaria varia
ATCCATAGGGCATCCCTGCTGCATCCACAGGGCATCCTCTCTGCCCACCTCAGCATCCACAGAGCATTCCCGCTGCCCACCTCAGCATCCACAGGGCATCCCCTCTGCACAGCACGGCATCCACAGGGCATCCCCGCAGCATCCATAGGGAATGCCCTCTGCCCAGCACGGCATCCACAGGGTATCCCTGCTGCATCCACAGGGCATCCTCTCTGCCCACCTCAGCATCCACAGAGCATTCCCGCTGCCCACCTCAGCATCCACAGGGCATCCCCTCTGCACAGCACGGCATCCACAGGGCATCCCCGCAGCATCCATAGGGAATGCCCTCTGCCCAGCACGGCATCCACAGGGCATCCCCTCTGCCCACCTCAGCATCCATAGGGCATCCCCTCTACCCACCACAGTATCCACAGGGCAGCAGGGACAGAGCCCGAGAGGCTCCTAGGGTAAACCCCTGGGGCTGTGCTGGATAACGGCGTGCCTAAAAGAATGCTGGTTGTTGAGTCGGTTGGGGTGTTTACTACTAACACAAAACTGCAAGAACCAGAGTCTCCAAGAAGAGCTACGCACGCTGTTTACACTCCTGGAACGGCGGGGCTCTGCTGAGAGCCCGCGTGTCGCTTTGGAACCACCCAGCACTTACGCTGGTAAAGAGAGAGCGAAAGGGAAGCCACGGCAGCGTTGTAGTTTGCAACACTCCCTTCCACCCCCCGCCTGCACCTCCAGCCCCCTCCGAGGCGGCGCTGAGCAGGAGCTCGGGGGGCTCCGCACCCCCGGCCCGGCCCGGCCCGGGCCGCCCAGCCCCTTCCCCGGCACTCACCGGCGGCTCCTGCAGCCCTGGGGCGGGTGGGACAGGAGGACACCCGGACACACGGAGGGAGGGACGGTCGGACCAGCCCCGGCAGCTCCGGCAGCACCGCCCCGCTCGGCGCCGGGGCGCGGGCAGGACCGCGCCCTCCGCCCGCCCCGCAGCGCTCCCCTCCCCGCGGCACTCCGGGCGCTCCCCGCGGCACTCCGGGCGCTCCCCGCGGCGCTCCGGGCGCTCCGGTGCCCGCAGTGGGAGCGCTGGTTGTGCTCCTGTTCCCTTGAGCCGGGGGGAAAAGCGCCCGAGCCGCGGGGACTCGCTGTGTGTTACGGAACCCCCGTCCCCGGCGGGAAGTCGCGCTGGCGCTTTCGGGTTGAAAGATGGAGCAGGGCTGGCAGCCCGAGGTGAAGTGAGCTAAAACTTTCCGCAGGGAGGGGAACGGGAACACTTTCTGAGAGAAGAAATGGCCCCTTTTTGCTCCGAGGTATCACCAGGATTCATAAAAAATCACTCCTTTGGAATCCCTCGGTGTTTGCTCTGGTGTCCCGGTCTGCCTGGGAGGTGCTTCCAGCGGGGAAGGACGGAGGATCCCCGGCAATGCCGGTATTAAAAACACCCGGTTTTTGTTCGGAACTCCGTTCTGATCTCTGGGCTGGAGGGTCAAGGTCGGAGGGGCCATGCCCAGCCTCGTCTGCCCTTTCTTTGCTGTTTGCACAGAAAAGCAGACATTTGATCTGAAATCAAACATTGCTCAGTATTTGCATTCCAGGTGGAACCTTGAGCTGTCAAAAAACCCATCAATACACAGTTGGAGAAAGGGAGGCCAGGTTCAAGCCTGCAGGATCTGCGCCCATGTCTTTCAGTGTTAGGCCAATGCCATAAACCTTGCTGTAGAAATACTGAATATTTCTATAGGAAACATTTACCCTCTCCATAAGGGATTAACTAGATGTCACGGTATCTGGAACAGGCAGCTCCCTCCCTCCCTCCCCCCTGACTATCCACTGTCAAAAGCATCAGTGACTCTGACTTCCCAATCCCCTTAAGGACTTCCACAGGAGTTTTAATTGAGTTTGAAGTATATGGTGACTCTGAAACAACTAGAGCGAATCCTTGGGAAAAGTGACATCCATGACAAAAGCATTAAGAGGAGCCTTTTGTGTAGAGACTCTACAGAATCCTAGAAATCACAAACCCAAGGAACAGGCATTGCAGCATTTTCATTCTAGAGGCATAGGCTATGGAACAACTTGGATCATCCAATACGTCACGTCTTCATGGACGAAACAGGAAAATTATATCTCCTTGGAATATGATATTAAAAAAAAATCCAACCATTTTTTCCTAAACCACTGATATAATTATGGATTTTTTTTTCACTTTTACACTGATTTGCTAAAAAAATGGGGGAGGGGGGTGGGGAGGGAGAAATCGAAGCAAATATTTAAGATAATTAAATCATTTAACTTCCCAGTGCTTTCCTTTTCTTGAGATATATTAAGCTTTATGGTTAATATTTCTGTGCTAAGGGAACCTTTGGCCTTGGAGAAATGTGCCCCTGGGCTCCTCATGCTCCAGAATCTGCCAGGAGCAGTGAGCTGGGGCTTGCTGACACACAAACGCCAGCATGTGCCATCTGCCCATCCCACTCAGTCTGCCCAGCAAACCCACTGCCTCCGGTTCTCCAGATTTCCCCATCATCTTTATAATATCAAATCTCCAGAGACCAGTTTCTCAGACTGCAAAATAATCTTGGAAAACGCTCCATTTTGTTCCACCAAGCACACACTCCTGGGTGGCCCAGGGAAGCTCTCTCACCTTGCCTTTTGCCCAGCAGTTCTTGTGCAGCCCTGCTGTGCCCTGGTCCCACCTGGCAATTTGCTCCATGGGATGGTGTTATCATCCCTCTCTACTCTGACAATAAGCCCTACATGCCATGGCTCTTCCTGCTTCTTAGTCTTTTCCAGGCTTCCAGCTCATCACTCAGCAGATAAGGGCAGGCTTTATCACTCAGCAGATAAAGCCACCCTCTGATTTCCCCCAGCCTTGTGTAAGGAGCCTTCTGCTTTCAGTCTTGTCCTCCTGATCCCTCCCTGCTCAGTGCCCTGGTCCCACTCAGTGCAGCTCCATGGGAGGGCTATGGAAGATGCAATGAATCAGAGTCCTTAGATAATCAAAATACTTAAGCCATAAAGATATCAAAAAAGAAATAAGCCCTGTCCATATCTCAGGACCATCTACCTCACAATTACATTGATATCAAGAAAGATTGTTCTGCACATATATCTGTCCAGAATTGCTACACTCTCGGTGTATGTTGTGGTCCAATATTATCACCCAGAGTCAAAAACTAATTAGGCGGTAAAATTTTTAGTGTTGTTGTGTTAGAAANCCAATGTGTCTGTCCTTGAACAGGCAGCAGTCACCAGTATTGAGGCCATGCTGCTGAGAACGCAGCTGCGCTGGGCAGGGCACGTCTCCAGGATGGAGGATCACCGCCTCCCTAAGATCGTGCTCTATGGTGAACTTGCCACCGGCTGCCGCAAGAGAGGAGCCCCAAAGAGGAGATACAAGGACGCTCTGAAACAATACCTCAGCCTTGGCCATATTGACTACCATCAATGGTCCACTTTGGCCTCCAATCGGGAGGCATGGAGACACACCATCTATAACGCTGCTGATTCCTTTGAGAATGCACGCAGAATCAGTCTGGAGGAGAAAAGACAACGCAGAAAGAACCGTGCCCCGCCAACACCACCTATGGAGACTTTCTGCTGTGCCTTTTGCAACCGGACTTGTCTATCTCGCATCGGCCTCTTTAGCCATCAGCGCGCTTGCAGCAAGCGTGGGTAGAGCCCTTCCCAAATCTTCGTTCGCGAAGCCTAGCCATGATGTGTTAGAAAGCTTAGTTAAATAATTGCTGGACTCCGGTTTGTTTTCTTACATTGCTTTCACCTAGTCTTTCACCTCTTTGCTTCCTCAAGGCTAACACATGGAGTATTAAAACTACAACCCTCAAATTCTGAAGTCTCTTTGCAAACAGGCAAATGTAGGGGGAATTAAACTGCACCATCAGCTTAGTATCTAACTCAGAAATTCTACCGTTCTATATATTAATTTTCATCCAAAAGCTTTGTGAGACCGCAGCATTTTTTATTTTTTCCATTCTACTTGAAATGAAATCCTTTGCTTTTGTCATCTAGTAGTGATTATGAAGTCCTTATCTCTTGGATCTCATGAATTTTGCCTACAACACTCACCTTCTTTTGCTCTCTTTTGGCAAGTGTTTGCATCAGCTCCAAATCAAGTCTCGTAAATCTCACGGTGAAGAGCTACCTTCCCTTTTCCTTTCGAATTAGATGCCGGGCAAGTTTCATCCAGGCAATTAATGTCTTTGTTTTAGTCACTAAGTCCCGTTTGTCCTGAGTTTAAGTTTAGCCAAGTACTTCAATCTCATGCAGTATTACCTGTGATCACTGTGCCAAAGGCAGTGTCACACCTGTCTAGTGATGGCTGCCAAGCTCTTCCTGAAAGTGCGAATGGCCTTCACCCAGCCTACTGCAAACATACTCCCTTCTCAAATTGCTGCCAACCCTTCTGAAAGCATCCTGTGAACGGGACTCCTCTTGTGAGAACTAGATCATGCAGGTTTCTGGGAGGACCCTCCTCTAAACAGGTCACAGACATTTCTGCCAGGGGCTCAAAGATTCAGGGAGCTGATGCCTGGCATTGGGGGAAATGTGAAGTCAGCACCTCATCCTTTCCCCGGGAAAAGCAAATACCATCATGGTGTTAAAAAATGTGAATTGCTTGCAGGCAAGAAGGTAGCTACATAACCAGAAAATGCTGCTGAGGGCAGCTGCTTGAAGTGCAGGAACTGCTCAGCACCCTGTTGCCAGTTGCCCTTTTGTTCTGCTGTTGATGGGAAGACCAGACTCTGATCCTCCCACTGTAGCCCGTGGCTGGAGACACAGGAATATGTTTCTAATGCCGGTTTTGCTGAGGAAATGCTTAACTGGTATTTCAGAAGGGGCTACAGAGGTGCTGATGTTTCCTAAGTGTAGTCGATGTAGGGTGCTCTATGAGATGGTGGGGAGGGAGTGACTTAACATGCCACGTTTGAGTCAGTCTCACTCTCTGTAGCAATCTGCAGCAGTGCAGTAGCCCAGTCTGCAGCAGCAGCACTGAACTGCATTGGCTGGTCACGGCTCCTTCAGCTGGGGTGAAAGCAGCAACTGCCTGGCAGCCAGAGAAAAGCCCAGGTAATAAAAGTGCCAAAGGACAGGCTCATTTCTTTTGCTTCGAGTGGTTGAGAGCAGCTGTCCTGTGTGTATTGCAGGCTTCAAGCAGTAAGGAGTATTTGCAAAGTCACCTTGAGCTACTGCTGAGCTACCAAAATGTGGCCACGCACTTTCTGTTATGCTGACAATTGATGTGTGCAGCAGAGCAAGGGCTGAGGATACATTACAGCTTGGCCAGTCCATCTAAACTGTGGAGATGTTACTCTAAACCTGACAGATTTTGCTGTGTTTAGTTTTAATCCCTCTAATTAGGTATATGCTGATTATCACAAGTGACAGAATAGAGTTGTAGCCATGAATCCCAGAAAAGCATGCAGAGCTTTAGCCTTTATTTCTTAAAAATGCTTTTGTTGGGAATCCTGTTTTGTAGTAGAGGATTTTTTATCATTTAGAGTAGAAACACTGAGGTTGTGAACCCACATGTGGGATTGGAACCCCAGCTAGGCACAGAGTAGCCTCCAGCAAAAAGAACAAGCCTATCTGCCTGGAAGTGTCCATGAAATCCCTTTGTGAAGTTGACACGTGCAGTAAAAGCTACATCAGGAAAACACAGGATGTGCTCGGTCAGGAAAGAACATCCCCAGCTGGTCGAGGGAGGCGATTGTCCTGCTCTGCTCTGCACTGGTGTGGCCTCACCTCGAGCCCTGTGTGCACCACAATATAAAAAAGATCTGAAGCTCTTAGAGAGCATCCAAACAAGGGACACAAAGATGGTGAAGGGTCTAGAGGGACCATATGAGTGGCTGAGGTCACTTGGGTTGTTCAGCTGGAGGAGACTGAGGGGAGACCTCACTATGATCTTCATCATCCTCCTGAGAGCAGCAGAGAGGCAGCTCCTATCTCTGCTCTCTGTGACCAGTGACAGGACCTGAAGGAACAGCTGGAGCTGTGTCAGGGGAGGGTTAGGATGGATAACAGGAAGTTCTCCCAGAGGCTGCTTGGGCACTGAACAAGCTCCCCAAGGCAGTGGGCACGGCCCCAAGTCTGCCAGAGCTCAAGGAGCACTTGGACAATGCTCTCAGGGACAGGGCGGGATTGTTGGGGTGTCTGTGCAGGGCCAGGAGTTGGACTTGATGATCCCTGTGGGTCCCTTCCAGCTCAGGATATTCTGTCCTTCTATGATCTGTACCCATGGAGATGTGGCCAGTAAAGCGCCTTCGTGTGCTACTGACCATGGTGGTTTCCATGGCTCTTTGAGCACTCTGTAGAAGCATTAAAATGTTGCCTGCCTAGAGGCTGACCCATACAAAGACAATACATTGCTACAAAGGTCACTAGTGTTGAATGTGATAAATCCAAATCATGGCATGGTCCTGAACAGCTTTCTACTGCAGCCATCTACAAATAATGCTCTCAAGAACTAATACCTGGTAATGGTATGAAATCAACCAGCCTTGCTTACCCGCACCATTTATTTGGTTTTCCAGTCACCTAATGACAACAAAATAACCACAAATAATAGTGAACAAGAATAATGAGAACCAAGAGATGATACAGTCCATAGTTTGCAAGTCAACAGCAGCTGGGGATTTTCTAATGTTCATGTTAATTCTGAGCACTTATTTTTTAAATTTACATATGCTACATAAATGATTTGAATGGAATGTATGCACGGGAGGTCAAGAAGACACTTGGCAGGTTCTCATTATTAGAAGTAGTTTTTAACAATATTTAACTTTTTCTTTCCATCTCAGTTCTGACACTTGTTTTTCATCTCTCTTTTTCTTCTGGCCATATGTGAATCAAAAATTTTGTTTAATTCTGTCACATGCTTGTCCTTTAGTTTGGTTTTGTGCTGTAGGAATACACAAGATGGAAAAGTTTCACTTACTGTAATAATAAAGTCATATTTTATTGCTATGCTAGTAACATATATGAAAAGTTGCTTCCAAGTAGAGCTTTGCACTGCCTCTGGAAAAAATATTTCTTTTCCCTATTTTCTGAGTAACTGTCTCATTCCAATTAGAGCAGCACAATTGTATGTCTGTAGAAGTCTGAGCTCAGAGGAAAAATAAATGGTCATGTACATGATTAAAAAATACACTTCCAGATTTGTTCCAAAAATTAAAAAGTGAAGAAAGTAGGATTTTCTTTTGAATTTATGTATTAAGAAAAACTTGTTTGCAAACTGAACTTTAGTTGTAGCAATTAAAAAAAAAAATCTTTCATGCAACTTCTAAATAACATTTATTCAAAAAAGCTTGTAGAAAAGATGCACCACTGTGCCCAGCAGAAATATATCTGAGCATTGGACTAGTCCTATCTGAAGAGAAATAACGTTCACACATTTTATATCTTCTGCAGCATTTGGATATGTCTGGGAATCCTTGCAGGCACTGGGTTTGCTCCAGCTTTTGCTCAGTTGGTGGGAACCCCTCTGTGGCCTTTCCTTGGAACAGGCTGTTACTGAGTGTTGAAGCAAACCCAGTGTCTCCCTCAGGCTGAAGATAAATAATTTCTCTGGGGAGTTCCCAGAGATTTCTGCCCCGTGCAGATTTTGAGAGCCATGTCCCAAGGCTGCATGTCTGCTAGTTCACCTCTGGCAAGGAGATGAGATGTATGCAATAAAGTCCTGTTCACATTTTTAGGTGAGAGATTTTTCTCTGCAAGACTCACAGCCCCAAGCCAGAGTCCTGAGGAATAAATAGTACTTTTTAACACTTAAAAGAGTTTGAAGAGGTACTAGGAGCTGAAGCCCCACTGCAAAGAAATGGCAAGTGCCTCATGAAACACAAATCGTTCTTGTTAACAGTGAAATAAGAGATGTGAATAGACCTGACCCTCCTCTTATGAGATGAAGGACAGCCTTCCAGACTCTGCTTGGCTCTCCTTGAAACTGAAGCAGAGCAGCATAGGACATATGGTCCTGAAATGAAAAACTAATGGAGAAGTTTCCAAGGAACATTTTTTAAGTAAAGAAAAGGATTTACCTGGTCCATATAATTTGGTTGCTCAGTTTATCTGNTTCCATCTTTTTATTAAAAAAAAAAAAAAAAAAAAAAAGATGGAGGAGAATGTGTTAACAAAGCGGGCAACAAATTCACAAATTCAGGTTTAGGGCTTGGTACTGTACTCCTGGATCTCATTGTCAGAGATAAACTAGGTGGGGATAGGGGTGGGCAAATGAAGAGGACATTTCTTAAAAGCGTTATTGAGCACCCAAAGACTTGGGAAGTTGGTGGGAGCAGGGAACACATCAGACAGAGGAGAAACTGGCTTTACACTACTTTGGGACAGACTTCTTGTTACCTGCAGAAACAGTCTTTCTGCCCCCTTTCCCCTCCCCTCTCCAACACTCCTAAGATCCCACACAAATTGCTACCAGCCTCTCAGGGCCATGTGCATGCCCCAGTTAAAGGAGATGCTGGTCAGTGGCCATCAGCTGGGACTGTTGGGCCCCATGGATCGGTTTTCCAGTGGGACAGAGTGCAGGACTGGCGCGTCGGGGCAGCTCACCTTTCACAGTCTCCAGGATGCTGTCCAGTTCCACCATGGAGTATTGTACCAGGTCTCGGTAGCGGCCAGTCCTGTTGGGATTCATCTGCACCGCCACCACATCTGCCCTGGCAATGCCTGAATTCTGACTCACCATCCTAGGGCACAGTCAGTCATTTCACCAAGGAAAACCATTTAGCATTAAAAACTAACAGATTTCTTCACTACGACAGATTCTACAAAGAGGAGAGTGCTTTGGCAACATCAAGTATTGGGTAAACAGCTCTCTGCTAAGGTTAAATGACTTCCAATTGTTATATATTGTTATTTATTTGGCAATGCCTTTTGCTTACCAAAGCTGGATGGGAACTTTCAAATGCTTAGAGTAAGAAAGGGGGAGGCATTTTGATAATACCCATATGTCAATAGTGCTTTGGCTTGCTGTTGTTGTAGCACAACTGCTGCTGCGATAGAACAAAAATGCCAAACATACTAAATGGTGTCCAGGCTCCTGGAAAATGACCTTGATCCCACAGGCTAGACTTTGACTTGCAGCACAGCTGTAAGTCACAGACTGTGCTCCTGCCAGCACAGCCCCAAGGAACATGATGATTCAAAGTTATCCTTACAGTCCAAGTTCAAATGCAGCTTTAATCTGTACAAGTTACAGAGATGACATCTTAAAATCCAGGTTAAGATGTCTGAGTGTGCCCTCTGCCTTGGCTGGAATAGGGAGCAGCTTTGCAGCACAGGGTGGTAGCACTGGAAGGCATAGGCACTGGTGTTTGATCCCAGTTATCAACACTGCATTTTTTCAAAGAAGAAAACAAGCGTTTTCAGCTGGAACATACCTTTCTTTGGCCAGGTTAAATTCCTAAAAAGAAATTGCCAAAAANGAAAGAAATTGTTAGCGTGATTATCAGAAAGGACAGCTGGCTGAGAAACAGGCATATCCATGAAGAAAAACAGAATACCACGGCTTACCTTGAAGAAAAGGAAAATATCTTCTTGCTCTCTCATCTTCTGCAAAGACTGAAGATTCTGCTCAACCGCCTCTCTCCTCTGTTCCATTTCCTTCTTCACTTTGGTAATCTCTGCCAGTTGTTTTTCCTCATTAGATCGAACATCACTCAGGAACTTCTTCTCTTTCTGAATGATCTCTGTCTTTGTCTCGTCAAACAGCTCTTGTAATTGAGAAATCATTGTTTTCGTGTTGGTCTAAAGGAAGAGATAAGAAAATGGGGCACTGGCTCAGGAACCCCACACTTCAGCTTAGTGCCTTTCTCTGTCAATTAGGATTGTATCTATCCTTTGCACTGGCTTTAGAAGGAAGCAGACAATAAGCATTTTCTTAGAATATCTGATTAAACAGAGACTTATGAAAATTAATCCTGATATAGTAACAAAATCAGATAAAATTCAGCTACCAGTGTGAGAACTGTATCTGTACACACTGAAAATTCCCCCTGAAGATCCCTCACGGGTAAAAAACTTTAAAAATACATAATGATATGTACAATCTGGTCTGACAGTCCTGTCATCTGCTTGGTGCCACCACAACAAAGGGTGGAATTCCCCAGCTGGTTCCTCCCCCAGCTGGTTCCTCCTGGGGAGCTATGCTAGGAGGCTGTGAGAAAGCCTGGCTTCTGGCAGTTTCTTACACCACTGTTTTCCCTGTTTTGGACAATATCACTTTCTGTTCATCTGCTTCCAACAGCATAGTGGCCATCACTTACTGCTGGGAAATTGCGAAAGAAAGATGCTCTGAATTAGATTTGATCTAGGTACCAACCTTGACCTGAGTCTCGCTTTTCTGCAGCTCTTCTATGGTGGTAACTAAGGCACTTTTATATTCCTGCAGCCATGTCACGGCGTTCCAGAGTTTAGCCTAGCAGAAGGAAAGACAGCATTGAACTTCATAGCAGGGGCAGCTTTAAACCAGACTGGAAGTTTGTGGTGCTGAAATGGCACAGGCACCTTCTGCCTGCCCACTTTGACCCGTGAGTCCTGTAATAAACAGTGTTCACTTGCCTCCTCCTAAGTATGAGGCGTAACAGAAAACTTTCGTTTTTACATATGTGTAACTCTGTGGTAGGTTAATTAATAACTATCCCTTTGAGTAAGTAAGTTTCATTTTAAGTTAATAAATCTCACTTTATCTGTTAAAGCTTCATTCCTGCCAGAATCTTCATATGTGCCTAATGTGGTGCAAATCCTTAAGTTTTCATCTGTCAGCAGCTGTGGGACCTGAGGATAAGGTAATAAGCAACTGTCTTTTCTGAAAATCAGCAAAACTTTGGTACTTACTTACCCAGGCATTTATTTTAAGGGATATCATGATCATTGAGTGGTGTTGAACTGCATGATGGCACATTTCAGAGAAGACAGTAAACCTTGTTCTCTGGGGATTAGACAGTCTCCGAATGGTTCTGGTTGCTGTTCCACACTTTGAATACCCATGAATGGTCACGACAGACACAGCTCCCAGATCCCCATTTTTTCAATAAAAATCATGCCCATCCCCATCTTCTTCACCCAGACCAGAGCACTGAGTGCCACTTCCAGAACATTCCTTGAATCCAGGGATGGGGATTTCACCACCTCCTCGGACAGCCCCTGCCAATGTTTATTCACCCTTTCTGTGAAGACATTCCTCCCGATGTCCCAGCTGAACCTCCCCGGGCACAGTTTGAGACGATGTCCCTCATCCTGTCCCTTGTTCCCTGGGAGCAGAGCCCGACCCCCACAAAACTGCAACAAGGAGGGAGCCCAAGGGAAGGGCCTCGAGTGGGAAAATCTGTTTCCCCACCCGAAGTCCCGTAGTTGTGGCATCGCCGAGGGTGTGCGGAGGAAGAGATTTTTCTCATCGCTGCAGGAACACCGCAGGGAGCGGCTGCGCCTCAGCCTGTGGCACGTGAGGAGGCCCAGCGGGCCCTGCCCGCCCCGCCATCCCACCACACGCTGAGGGACTGACACCCTTGCCCCGCTCAGTCCCAAACACCTTCCTCTGCTCTTCTCCCTCCGCTCGGCCGGCCAGGCTGCTCTGCCAACACCAACGAGGAAAAGCAAAGCGAACTCCCGCACAAGGCGCCAGTGCCCGCTGGGGTGGGTGTGAACCCCCCGGAGCCGCCGCCTGCGCTCGCCCCCTGCCCGGCCCCATCCCCTGTGGAAGGCGCCGCCGCACCGCCCTTCCTGCGGCTCCCCCCGCGCCGGCCGCTCGGAGCAGGCCCTGCGGGGACCGGAGCGCTCCTTACCAGCTGCTTGTCATGTCCCTCCTTCATGGTGCTGACGTGGTGGCCGCGGTGCTCGCCCCAGATGCAGCAGAGCGGGCAGATGTAGAGGCCCTGGCAGCTGCAGTAGCACTCGCGCAGCCGGCCGTGCTCGGGGCACCGCCGCTCCTCGGCGCCGCCCGCCGCCACCTGCACCACGACGTGCCCCCGGTGGGAAGCCCTGGCGTTGTGTCTGCTCAGGTGGGCCTGGCACAGGGAGGCGTCGCACATCAGGCAGGTCTTCACCGCCGGCTGCGGCTCGTCCAGGCAGTACTCGCAGGGAACCACCTCAGCCTCCCCCTCTTCGGAGCCCTCCTCCTGCTTCCCTTTGGAGGTGGCGGCCTGAAACGCCTGCACGATGTTGCGCAGGTGGAAGTTCTTCTGCAGCTCCAGGTTGGGCCCCAGGCAGAGTTTGCACATGGGGCAGGTGAAGGGGGCCTGGGCCTGCTGCTGGACCCGGAGCGCCTTCTGGATGCACTGCCGGCAGAAGCTGTGGCTGCAGCTCAGCGACACCGGCTCCTTGAAGAGGCACAGGCAGATGGAGCAGATGAGTTCGGCCTCCAGGCTGGGAGCCCCTCCGAACTCCTCCTTAGCTTTCTCCATGGCTGCGGCGATGGCGCCCGGGCCACGGTGCGAGAAACGAAACTGGAGAGGACGGAGTCCCAGCCCTGAGGCTTCGAGGGCTTCCTCTCCGCCCACCTCAGGGAGAAGTTGTCTCTGGCGGCTCCACCCTCAAGCAGCGCCCTTCGGGAGGGCTTCCCGCGGCCTGGGGCAGCGCCGCTCCGGTGGGACCTCCCACCCCGGAGGGACCTCCCACCCCGGTGCACAGTTCACTTGCCCTCCCGGAAAAACTCTCCATTTCACAAGGGCGGCAAACTTAAGATTAACCCTGGATGAGAACGAGCCTGGCAGGGCTAAGCCAGGAATACCCCCTGCTTTGCCTACAGCTCCCCAAGAGTCACAGCTGCTCCCTGGAGGTAAAATAAGAACCCAAAGGAAAGTTTGACTGGGGCTTGTTGGGTCAGATCTGCCTGCAGCCAGCTGACAGGAAAGTGTGGGCTGCTAAGGGCTGTCAGAAAAACAGCTCTAGGAAAACCCCGTACCTTGTCATGAGCCTTGCTTACCTCCCTTTGTGCCTGTGCCACCTGAGAGCAGGCAGAGCAGCAGCCACTGCATTTGGTGCATTTGGGAGACCCAGTTCTACCTACACAGTTTTCCATATCATTTTGGTGTATAAAATGTGAAAGAAAAAACACAACTACATTCTTTCAGGATGAACACAAATGTATTTTAGCATACATAAACCTGTAGTGTCCCTCAACATTCTTCAGTGTCCCTCAAGGTCCTTCAGTGTCCCTCAAGGTCTTTCAGTGTCCCTGCTGGGGTGAAGAGCTCCTGCTTGGACCTCTTCATGCCAACACCCTGACTCAGTCTGAAGGCAGCAGAACCACAGGCTGCAGGGAGGAATATCTTCCCTTCCTCCCCAAGATGTTTGGGCAGTCCTAAGATCTTGCTAATCCAGACCACATATGGCACAGATGAAAAGCACAGGGGTTTTCCTCATTATTATTCTTTTTTTTCCATATGCAAGGAGAACATTAAAATCGAGGCAGGAATTAGGTAGGTGATCGATCACAGTGCTCACGGGGGACAAGGCAGCAGCAGACAGCAAAGGAAGCCAGATGTCTTTCTGCCTAGTCTGTTCTCACCTCCAAGGGCAGTTTTGCTTCTGCACTGGATGCCTTTGGTTGTGCAGGATGGGCAGAGGGGGCAGAGGCAAAAGCTGCTGCCTTAGAGCAAAGATCAGCATTGCTTCTGCTGCTTGGCTTTGTTGCAGTTCATATTGTGCTGCCAACTTTGAGACAAAATAAATTGTCATTGAGTTTTTCAAACCAAGTGACTTCAATAACATGCTGTCAACACATTATTTGATACAGCCGAGCAAAAATGAACAACCTAATGGTATTTCCATCATAATTAACAGAACAAGTAAGAGAGAAGCTCTTGCAGTAAGAGGCAGTGTGCTGTGATATACCCCACAGAGGCCACCACAGCAGCCCACAATGCAGTTCCTGATACTCCGGTTTAGAACCGCCTCCGCGCACCAAAGGTGTGACGTCTTGGGCCTGGAAATACAAAGAAAGGCCTTGTCCCCATATCACTACAGAAGCTTCAAAGAGCCACCAGGCAACCCTTTCTTAAATATGTTTTGTTGATTTCTCAGTCTTACTTTTGATATAGTGACATGATCACTTACCAACTGATGCTGTCAACAAGGACTCCATGTTTAAGAGGAATTGCTCAGAAAGCCATTGAGCCTTGTTTTTTGTTGTTTCCTCCACAATAATGGGTGAGTTTGGCAGTTCCACATAATTCACGTGAGGAACTGACTGGTCTTCCCTGAAACACACATAAAAAAATCATAGAACCATAGAATCATAGAATCATTATGTCTGGAAAAGACCTCTGAGATGACCAAGTCCAACTGATCCCCACCTTGTCAACCAGAGATGGAATGCCACATCCAGTCATTCCTTGAACACCTCCAGGGATGGGGACTCCACCACCTCCCTGGGCAGCCCCTTCCAATGCCTGACAACACTTTCCATGGAAGAAATTCTTCCTGATGTCCAACCTGACTCTCCCCTGGCACAGCTTGAGGCCGTTTCCTCTTGTCCTGTCCCTTGTTCCCTGGGAGCAGAGCTCGACCCCCACCTGGCTTCCCCATCCTGTCAGGGAGTTGTAGAGACCAAGAATGTCCCCCCTGAGCCTCCTTTTCTCCAGGCTGAGCCCTCCCAATTCCCTCGGATGGTCCTCACAGGACTGACTCTCCACACCCTTTCCAGCTCCGTTGCCCTTCCCTGGACATGCTCCAGCCCTTCAATGTCTTTCTTGCCGTGAGGGGCCCAGAACTGGACACAGCACTTGAAGTGCCTCAGCAGTGCCCAGCACAAAGGGACAACCACTTCTCTGGGCCTGATGGCCACACTATTTTTGATACAGGCCACAATGCCATTGGCTTCTTGCCCACCTGGGCACACCTGGGCTTATGTTCAGCTGCTGTTGATAAGCACCCCTAGGTCCTTTCCTGCCAGGCAGCTTTCCAGCCACTCTTCCCCTAGCCTCTAGCTGTGGTTGTTGTTGACCCACATGCAGGACTTGGTATTTTGCCTTATTAAACTTCACGCAGTTGTTCTTGGCCCATTGTTCCAGCCTGTCCAGTTCCCTCTGCAGAGCTTTCCTGCCTTCCGGCAGATCAACACTCCTGCTCAACTTAGTGTCATCTGTGAACTTACTTAGGGTGCACTCGATCCTGTTGTCCAGGCCATCAATAAAGATATCCAACCTTGGGAAGAGCTTACCTGGTTTGAATTGCTGTAAAAGCCTGTAAAGACATTTTGAAAGTAGAATTAGCATAGCACAGGCACAGGCCAGCCCAAGAGCTGCGTATCTCTGGAAAGGGAGATGCTGTTAGGTACCTTGGTGAAAAGAAGTCTGTCTTTCTGATTTCTCAGAGCCTCCAGCTCCTGAACATCATGGCTGACTGAATGCTTCTGCTCTTTGCATTTCTTTATCTCCATCTGAATCTGAGAAAGTTGTTGCTCCTCATAGTCACTGACAGTTTTCAGGATATTTCTTTTTTTCTTCTCTAGCTGCAGATCGATCTCTCTGAATAGGCTCTCCACCTGTTCTCTCAGACAACTCTCCTTGGTCTATTAAGAAAATACTTTCAAAGCTGTAAGGGACATTTTCCACATGAGCTCTCACTCAGAAAAGGGCCTGTTCTTTTCTGGGGTGAGAGAAGTAACTAAAAATTGAGTAGAAAAGCCACACACCAGCCACTCATCAGGAGGCATGGATTTAACAACAGCTTTCAAGTTTAATTAAGAATGTACCTCCCAGACCAATAAGAAAGATGTTCATCATCCTCTTTCAAAGAAAAAACCTCCATAATAGATGAGAAACCACCCAGGATCTAAAAAGGCTGCAGAATCCATGATGTGGGGAAAGGCAAAAGAAAACCTTATCTCATCAGTTACCAACATGCAACAATTCCTGAAGTGATACAGGGCCTTGGAACAAACCTTTACTTCCTCCTCTTGTTTCAGCAGGTTTGTTATACTTTGATCCAGCTCAGCTTCATGGTTTTTCACTTTTTCCAGAGTTTCAGAAAAAACACTCTACAAATATAACCGGAGAGAGATATCAGGATAGGACTCACATACGTGCACGAGACCAGCAATTTTATAGACATGGGCTAAACTAGACTTGCAAAAGGTTTGTGCACTGCACGCTCTCAGGATGAATCAATACAGAAAGGTTTACTGGAAGATTTTATTCCTGAACAAATGCCACAGTTACGAGCACAGGAAAGACAATTTGAAACTGAAAACTATTAATGTATAATAGCCCCACGTAAAGCTACTTCTGATGCTGGCAGCTTCCTTTCTGTTACTCTGTCATTAATTTTCTTTGCGTAAGTGCAGCTCAGGCTGATCTTCAGCTTGGAAGTGCACCAAGTGCACCATAGCCATGAGCAATTGTCCACCAGTTTGCCCAAACTCTCCCCTCAGAGATGTGAGAAAAGTACTTACAACATCTTGTGTCATATCCCAAGGGACAAGCCCAGAGGGAATCTGGGAGACAACTAAGAATAAAAGCCCAAGATGGCAATTCTAGCGCCATCCTAGGTCTGCAGTTCTGAAACACAGGAGGAGTTCCAGCTCTCTGTGCCACAGACACCTGTGGTTTTCCGAGTGCAATCCATGCCCGAGTCACACCATTCCAACAGTCTCTTACCTGGGCTTCGCCAAAAGCCTCCTCCAAACTGATGATCTTGTGGTCCTTGTGGTAGCTGAGGACACAGCACATCATGCAGATGCAGACCTTGTCGTTCTTGCAGTAGCACTCCAGCAGTTTGCCGTGCTGGGGGCATTTCCTCTCAGCCAAAACCTGGGCACTACAGGGCTCTACCAGGACGTGGCTCTTCTGGGGGCTATTTGTGCCGTGCCTGCTCAGGTGGGCTTGGCACAGGGAGGCCTCACAGCTCAGGCAGGTCTTCACGGCTGGCTGGGGCTCCTGAAGGCAGAAATCACACCGGATCACCTCCTCTTGCTCGCCTGAACTTTCCTCCTTCTCTTTGCATTGCACTTCCTGCTTTTGCTCCTCCTGATGGGCAGGGGCGTCCAAAAAATTCTGCACTATGTTGCGGAGGTGGAAGTTGGGCTTCATGTCCCTGGTGGGGTCTGTGAAGGAATGGCACAGTGGGCAGCTGGAGAGGCCCTGCTGGCAGCTCTGTGCCTCCTGGATGCACTTCTTGCAGAAGCTGTGGCCGCACCTAAGGGACACGGGGTCGCAGTAAATGTCCAGGCAGATGGGGCAGGTCAGCTCTGCCTTCAGCCTGGCCACAGCACCCGCCTCGGCCATGGCGCCCGAGCTTCGGGACACGGTGGAGGGCAGGCAGGGCACGGATGGAAAACGAAACAGAAAACAAAGGTGAAGCAGCGTCCTTTGCCTCCTCTTTGATAAAAAACGCTGCTGTCTCCTCCCCTTCGCAAGGGGAAGTGTTCCCTGTCCTCCACCCAGCTCGCCTGCTGCTCTTGAAGAAGCCGTGGCCGTGGCAGGGCCAAGTCCCTGCAGCAGCTCAGGGCTGTGAGTTTGGCTGCTGTAAGGGCAACAGGGCAAACAGCCCCCCATCCTTACGTGGGGCTGCAGCAGGCAGGAATCGGAGCGGGAAGGAAAGCCGGGAGCAGTCCTTGTGGGCAGGGGGCAGCTGCTGTGGGCAGGGAGGCCACGACAGCCAGACCAGCAGGGACAGAGCTCCCTGAGCCGGCAGGGAGCAAAGGAGCCAAAGCTGCCTCTGTTCATCCCTGCAAAGACACCTGGATGGACCTGCACGACAGGCTGGGACTGAGAAATACTGAGACGGGGCAAATGCATCTGTTACTTGGAGTGCAGCCACGACAGCCCCTGGGCAGTCCCTGAGTGGCCCAAAGCTGAGGTCTGTGACATGGAGCAGGGAGCTCCTGCACCTAGCTAAGCCCAGGGCAGGATTTGGTGTTGGATGCCACTGCTCAGGGCAACTCCAAAGAGCAGCCAAGGATAACTCACCAGGCAGTGAAATGAAGTCCAAGCAGCAGGTGTTTCACACTGGTGAGGAGCAGGAGCCTGGAGTGTGCTGTCCAGCTAGCCCAGGGCATCGACCAAAGCTGTCCCTTCTCACAAAAGCCCATGATTGACTGATTTTCACCTTTCACAAGGCACATTGTGCCTAGCCCAGGAGATAAATAATGCTGCCTCCCTCCCCTGAGGCAGCCAGAGAGCAGCCTTATAAGCTACTGCAAAAACAGGGCCTGTCCGTGTGAAAAGCAGCTGGTTTATCACTTAGTTATGTCAACATACAAACTGTCCCACTGGCTTTTTTCCTAATGGTTGCAAGTAATTGCTGGGACTAAAGGAGCTGCTGAACTGATGTTGACCTTCACCAACAGCTTCCTTCAGTCTCTAGGTCTGCTTGCAGGAATTATCCTCAGTAAACAATTATACTTGACAAACAATATCAGTCCTTTATTTTCCAGGAAGCTGCCTGGGAATGCAGTGTTGGGAGGCACAGGTCAGGCTGGGAGGATAAACCTGAGCTGTGGGTCTCTCCCTGCAGGCCTTTCCTTCACGTGCTCCATCCTGGAGCTCTGCCATCCTGGGAACCCACTCCCACATGCAGCCACCCTGGGCACCCCGACACCAGCTACCTCAGCTGCATTCCCACATTTTCCCTCTGCGAGTTCATGTTCTCATCTGTGCTGGCACTGTCGGGGTCACTGTGCCTGATGCAGGCTGGCTCCCAGGAGACTGCTCTCCTGCTTCCAGGGCACTGTCCAGGTGCCATCCCGAGCTGTGTGGCTGCTGCATCACCATCTGGAGTCTTTTTCTACACTTTTTCTTGCTCTCTTAGTCCCACTCAGGCAAATTGGAGGTGCATGCCCTGTTTAACTTTAACCCTCTCCCCAGTCTGGGGGGTTTCTTCTGCAATGGGTCCTGTGGCATCAGCATCGCTCCAAAGTCCAGAATACAGAGCCCAGGCTTTTTCTGCACCAGTTAAACTAGAAAAAGCCACACTTCAAATAGCAATACAGGGATATTCCCCCACAGGAGCAACATCCCTGGCATTAGTGTGAGCAGGCTGGGGGATTCTGCCACCCCCACGGCCCCGGCCATGCCCCACAGTCCCACTGCCCAGGCAGATGCAGGAGAGCACCTTCAGCAGAGAAAACAACTCCTCCCCGGGCAGGCTTGCACTAAAAAATTATAGCAGCACAAACTTTTCCTTTGTTTTTTTTTTCTTTCCACTTTATAGTATATATGTTATCGTTTATTTATAGGCAGATCACTTCACTATTTACAGTACATGAGCGTAGAGATTCTACAGTCTTTTTGATGTAAACAATTAACTCCACAGCAGGGGAGTCTGAAAAAAGAAGCCAGTTCTGAAGTATTTACACAATTTAAAATAGAACTTTTATACCCACTGGATAGATATAGAGAATACATTGAGCGATTTGGTTAAATTATCTATGAAACTATAGAATCTGACAATGTAAAAATACAAGAAAACGTTCTCTCATTTTAGAAGGTAGACAGTTAAATCACGCTAGAAATAAATCTTTTTTTTAAAAATAATAACAATAATAATAAAGGAAAGGCATAAGAATCCATGCCATCTTTTAAGGTTAAAGTATATTACATAAATAAGGACACAACAGAAAGGAACTGGGGAAAAAATTAAGTGAAATATAAAAAAACCACTACCAATTAAAAAAACATACTAAAAACTTGATTCTTTATCACAGAGGGATCAATTCTGCTACTTTTACTTACTCTGCAAGTAGAAAATTGCAGTTAAGTAGTACTTACTCAGCATGAGCAAGGGAGGCAGAATAGGCCCCTAATAATTATGAGCAGTGTCCTTTTACTTAAAAAAAAAAAAAAAGACAGAATTTAGCTTTTTTCTTTTCCATAAATAACAAAGCAGATGTGCCCCTTTTTAGGTGAAATTCTTACACCTTTCTCAAGAAATGCATCAATTTAACCGTTCTCTCTGTTTCTCACATGCATACACACACTCCCTCCCCAACTCGGTGTTGCAGCCAAGCTGCTGCTGCTGCCCCTGAGCCCAGGGAGGGCGAGGGAAGAGGAATGAAACCCCAAGGCTGCATTTGGCTCTATATTGCTTGAGATTGTCAGGGATGGACTACGATGCTTAGAACAGAAAGGGTGTCGGGTCCGGCTGTGAACACCGATGTATCTCAGGGTTCAGCATACCTCCAGAAAGAAAGAAAAAAACAAAACAAAAACCAAAAACCCGTGTTGATCTGCAATTACAATACTCCTTTGCACGGACCAGAGCTGAAGTCAGACACTCAGGACTGTAACATGGTGACTGAGCTGCCACTTCATTAAAGTTGTGCAGCCCAGCCAGCTGCGCTGAGGAATTGGGATAAACCTTTTCTTTGGGGCAGCATCGAACCGAAAACCTGGGATTGTCCACTGCATTCAGCCCACACACTCAGAAACATTTGCTCCTTCCCGCGGAGCCTCAGGGACCCACTGGATTCCAGCCAGAAACCCAGGACCCCACCCTGAACAACGAGCTTTTCTGGGGCAAACCTGTGCAAAACAAGCAAGGGGGCATTTTATCACCAAACTCTTCACATTCAGCATTTTCCCACAGCACCTGCAGGAAACAACTGGGGGATGTTCTATAATTACATATTTTTTTAAAAAAATAAATCTCCTCCTGACTTATTGCCTCCCAAAGTAAACCCTTTTGCTCCCAGTTTCTCTTTGAAGCCACATTCCTACCCTTCCCACAGCCCTGGCTCTTGCAGGGGGCTGGGGTGCGAGGGTTCCCTTTTTGGGGTGCCCAGCCCTGAGCTGCACCCACCCCAGGTCGATGCCACAGGGTGGGTGGGACATAAAGGCAATCCTTGCAGAGTGGGGGGATCTCCACTCCCTGGCAGCACCTGCAAAGCTCTGGAGGCCTCTGGCTTTCCTGGCAGCACCATCTGTCTCTCCCCATGAAGTGCCTGGGCATTGCTTTGCTCCTGCCTCACTTCCCTGTCAGCACCCAAAACAGTCACAGGCTGCTAAGGGAGGGGGCTCTCACTTGCCCCTGTGCCTGAGCCCACTTTCCTGCCCCTGTGCAGACTCGAGCACTGTGAGCTAAAGACACCATTACAGTAAAAAAAAAAAAAAAAAAACAAACCCAAAATATAAGAAATCCAGTGGAAACTTAGCTTTTACCACAAACCCAGTGTGAGGGACTCTAAACCTGGCAAAGCTGCTCTCTCCACTCTTACCCAGTCCCAAAAGTTGGAGGAAGCCACTGGGGCAGGCAGCACACAGCCCATGGGGCTCTAAGCATATGCATAAGTCCTGGGAAAAATTTCTTGGGGAGGAGAAAAAACAAACTATCCCAATTTAATGAAAAAAAAAAAAAAAAGTAGAAACCCAAACCAAAAAAGAACCCCAACCCCACTTATAGGCTTCAGGCACCTCGAAGACCACTTATTGCACCTCTTCCTACCCTAGGGCTGCAGTACTGATCAGCTCTGTGCAGGACCAGCCCTCCCCTCCCCAAGCACTGGCACCAGCATCCAGCAGCTGGGCGTGGGCAGGGGCTGTGTGTCAACCTGGGGCGCCCGGCTGCAGGAAAACAAGGTGAAATTTTGTATGTGGTACACCAAAACCAATGCTTGGGAAGAAACTGAGTGATCCCCCGGGAGCAGGCTGGATTGCCCCCAGCTCTGCACTAACCCTTCCCCTCCACCACGCTTGATGCATCCCCAGCGGGGCCCAGCCATGGGTGCCCCCGGCTGAGTGGGAGATGGAAGAATTCCACTTACTTAGCTTTTTTTTTGTTTGTTTGTTTTTTCGGTTTTTTGTTGGGTTTTTTTTTTGATTGATCATTTTCTGAAAAACATCAGCACAGCACAGGAAGTACTACCCACCCTAAATGTGTCGCTATATACATTCTACATAAGCTCTATAGCAATCACATGTAAACATCATCATCGTGAGGAAATACTAGGACAGAAAAAGGCAAAGCTACAATGAGGCAATTGCCAATAGCAGATGCTCAGTCTCGGCCAGAGCTGCTCATGTTCACTAAGGTGGGATGAGAAGTGGGGGGATTCCGTGGCAGGAGAGACACCAAACCTTGCTATGAGGCTGAAATGGCACAAGGACTGTTCCCTGGCAGTGATCGTCACCGGTGGCGGATTGGGGACCCCATGGTGGCCTCTGGGCCCTCGCGCTGCTGGGCTGGTTGTTGTCAGAACCACGGCTTTCCCGAAAGAAATAGCCAGGGAACTGTGCTGGTGTCGGCGCTGCCGGCGTTCCTGCTCCCACCAGAGACCAGCTGCACTCATGGCCCCAGAGTCTGGGGCCATCCCGGCAGGGCTCAGGCTCTTGGCATCGCATCTTGTGCAATTTTGGAGGTTTTGGTCATTCTCTCTGCAAGACGAAACATACCCACGCCAGGGAAATGAGAATAAAACCCCTAAGTCATGTCAAGGGGAGACCCCAGGAGATTCTAATCTATCTATTGGCAGAGTTAAGGCTATAATATTCTATCTACATAGGATGGCTGAATCCCTAGTGGTCTCTGGGGAGGCAAAATAAAAGGAGATGATGGCAATGGCTTGAGGAGCAGTGAAATTCCTGCTCCCTCAGGAAAACAGTGCCTCTGGCCAGCTGGTGGTAGGGTTTGCTCCAGCTGGTGGTGGGCTCTCTCCCCATCCCACCTCACACAGAGATGGAGGGCAAGTCTGCAAGCAGATCTGATGCTTGAGCATTCCTTAAATTCAGCCCTGAGGGCCCCTGGCCAGAGGCAGAACAGGCAAATGTGCCATGGGGCGCTGGCGGGCATGGGGAACGATCCTGGGTGCCGAGTGGGTGCTGGGGAAGTGTATGGCTTATCAGGTCCTGGGCAGAGCACAGGCAGGGTGTTGGTGGGCAGATGTTCGGCGCAGGTGCTGTGCCCTCTCCTCCTCTCTGGATTTTGGGCTGGCTGCCCAGCAGGAATCAGATGGGTCTTCTTACCCCACTTGCTTTGCAAGGGCTGGAATTGAGTGCAGAGCAAACCACTTGGCCCAGCCAGTCTCCCAGCCATCCAAGGAGCTGGAGAGAAGCCAGCTCCCTCATACTGACCTGGAGATATCCATCTCCCAGGCTGTGCTGGCAGGACCCGCCAGATCAAGCTTGGCTGGCTCCAGCCCCCCCAGCCCCTCTCCTGGCTCCAAAGGCAGCGGAGGGCTGGAGCAGTGCTGGCTGGAAGTAGTGCATCCTTCTACCACCCCTCTCCTTGCTGCCTGCAAAGCTGCCTGGCCCTGGCTCCATCACGCACCAGGACCCAGCTCAGCACCTTGGTGCTGCTGGGGGGCTCGGGCCACGTGAGCAAGAAGAATGGCTTTGACAGCAAAGTGGGTGACCCCGGCACGACCACCGAGCACCCCGGTTTGCCAGAGGGGGAGGCGGGTGAATGTCGGCTCCGTGACTCTGCTCTGACCCCCCATTTGCTGAGTGGCAAGTGCCTCATTACAGTGCATAGTTAAAAATCAAGGAAGCGGTACAATAAATCTGAATTACAGTACATCTGAGCCATAAATACATTTTTTTAAGTATATACTTTTCTTTTTCTCTTCTATTAAAAATTAGTTTATAATCCTGATTCTATTCACAATGAACAATTTCATCATCACACACTACAGACAAAAAAATGTTATGGTGAACACAGCTGCAACTCCACAGCGGGAGCACTGGGAGGGCTGGGAGGGAGAAGAGGGGCCGGGGGGCTCCTAGGCTCACCCTAAAACAACCAGTCAGAAGCAGAGGGACTAACGTGTGGCAGTGAGACATCAACACCATGGGGACTCACAGACAGAAGCAGCTTTGTTCAATGTAAACATTGATCAGAAGGGACGGCAGTCTCTCTCTCGTGCGTGCGTGCTCTCGCTCTCTCTCGCTCTCTTGCTTTCCATAGACTGAATAATTTCTTTGAAAACGTAAACATATTGGAAGTGCCTTGACTGAGGTATTGAGGTATTCCTCCAAGGTTAAGGCTGTTACCGATGCAGGCTTAGCTGGGCCTCCTGCAGCAAGCTGTCGAAATCCATGGTCTCGTACTTGCTTTTCAGTGGAGCTGGGGAGGATTCCTCCGTGCCGCAATCTGGGAATGGCAGGGACAAAAGGCAGCCAGGTCAGAGAGTGGGGCACCAGCATGCTCACTGCCTGGTTTTGGGGGAGGGAAACTGAGGCAGCCTGGATGCAGCAGGGATGGCAAAAGGGATTGGGATGATGCTGTATCTCCCCCATTGAAAAGAGCTGCAGCAGGGCCCAGCTGGGCAGGTCACACAACACTGACACTGCTTTCCAGGTGTGCAAAAACCTGCCAGATGTAGCTAAACTTGGAGGTGCTGAAAGAGGTCGTGGGGAGGGGGGGCCCTGCCTGCCCCACTCCCAGCCCTCTGCCAGAAGCTGAACACACAGCGCTGCTGGAAAGCCTGGGGAATTCACTGCATTCCAGAAATAAGGCTGCCTAATTTAAC
This sequence comes from Grallaria varia, assembly GCA_013396735.1. Lineage (NCBI taxonomy): Eukaryota > Metazoa > Chordata > Aves > Passeriformes > Formicariidae > Grallaria > Grallaria varia. The sequence continues at coordinate 1,001,032 of VWZG01010751.1, forward strand.
AGCAGCTTAACATTTTAAGTGTGTATTTTTGAATGGCATGGTTGCATTTCACCTCAGCCTGTGGGCTCTGGATCTCATCCTGTACCAGGACAAGCAGGATTTTAGGAACAAACTGAGCTGTGCAGGAAGAAGGTGGCTGGTGGCTTTGCAGCAATCAGCAGGTGAGGAGCACTGAGGGGGCTTCTCCCAGGCTCGGGGGCAGCTCTGGCCTCTCTTCCCACAGCACTGCATACTCGACATCTTCATCGTGGGGTGCTACCTGCTTCCTAACTTCTCTGCCCAAAATGAGAGGCTCTGGGACTTATTTAGGTGAGGAGCAGGCATTTGTGCCCACAACCGAAGTGGGAGGGAGAGCTGCTCTGAGCACAGGAGATGCTGCAAGATGCTAACAGATCGGTCAGTGCTTGTGTCAGGCTGGGTGTCTGGAAATAAGACTTGGGGCTTTATTTTCTGGGCCTCGGTCTCTCACTCATGGGATCCTAGAACCCTTCAGCCCCTACAGAGTATGGAAATAAACATGCAGTGTTGGTGAAACACCTGAAGACCACAGCAAGGAGGGCTGGGCGAAGCCTGAGACACATTTCTCTTGCAGGGTTTGGCTCCTGCCCCTCAGATCAGGCTGCAGCCCTACACCCCAGGGAGGGATGGAGTCCAGTGAGACCCTGGGTGACACGGTCACTGAGTAAAACAGGAGGCCTTGCCAAAGCTCAGACAGTACTGAAAGGGTTAATGTGACCACAGCACATTTCAGTGCCATCAGTATGGCTCCAAAGTGCATGTGCAGTGTGGTGAATCTGTCCTGCAGAGCAGCAAACCACCCACATCACCTCTTGGGCTAATGAAATGCTGCTGACTGCTTTCTCTAACAACTGGGATGGAGTTTTCTGCTGGAAAGCCTCCAGGGCTGTGCAGAAACGTAGCAGAGACAGGATGGGCTGTGGTCAGCTGAGACCCAGCAGCCCTGGGGTGTGATGCTACATTTTGCAGCCAACACACCCCCGGGCCTCACGCCAACTGTTCTTCTTTCTCTCCCCAGCTTCCCAAGCCACCTGACTGAGCTAAGAACAGCTATGCGAGCCACAGGAAAGCCAGTGGGCTTTTCCTGCAGGCTCTAAACATGTTTGGGATCCTCGTGCAACCAGGGCTCAGCAGTGCTGATAAAGAGACTCCTGCTTTCTTACCCAAGTCAGCGTATCTGGTCCAGAAGAAGCGCCCGAGGCCACCAGAGCTGAGCTGGAAGGAAGGCTCGTTCCTCTTCCTTAGCGAGGGGCCGTTCTTCAGAGATAAGGCGGCATGCTCGGAATACCGGTAGGTGATGAAGCCATATTTATCCCCCCTGAGCAACCAGAGAAAGAATTCAAGATGTGATGGGCCCTGCAGCCCTTCTGGTGCAGTTCTGCCCATCACTGTGCCCCTGTCCCTTCATCCCACTGTCCCTCCATCCCAGCAGACCTCCCCATGCCCTTGGATCTGTGGACACACTGCATCTCCTTGCCAAAAGCACGGAGAGCATGGGCTCAGCTGACCGAGGGGTTGGTGTGGCACCTCCTGGCAGTGCTGATGGGACCTGGGGAGAGGGGCTGCCTGGAGCTGCTGGAGCCCTGGACCACAGCTCTCTGCCCACCCACCTGTTAGTCCTGGACAGGACCTGACACTCCACGATTTCACCAAACACCTCAAAGCGTTTCTTCAGTTCACTGGAGCTCATACTGCTGGAGAGGTTTCTGATGTACACAACCCGGCCTTCCCCCTGGCAAGGCAAGTGAAAGGTTTCAAGCTCCGTGACCTCACACCTCCGTGCCACTGATGGCTGCTGGAAATGTGGGGCTGTTGAGGAGCCCCTGTAAGCCAGCACTGGGATACGCTGCCATGGGCATGTCCTGACACCTTCAAGACCAGGCTGTTTCCACTCCAGCCCGTTCACAGTGTCACCTCCAGGACATCACTGCTGCAAGGGGCAGGCATAGCTAGGCTGGAGCAGCTGCCACCCCCTTCTTCTCTTTTAAAATTCCTCTGCATTCTTGCAGCATTTTCAGTGTCTCCTGAACAAGATGTGGGAAATATTCCCAAGAATTGCTAAGGCCAAAATCCAACTACATTGCAGGAAAAAATGCCAAAGTGGCATGTGTGTGTGTCTATGCACTCTGTGTGTGTACAACAGTACGCAGCAGCAAGCTACTTTCCCACATTCCCACCCCTCTCCCAGCTCCCACCCATGGGCACAGGCTGGGTTCCTGGTGCATGAGGATGCAGCAGAGCCACATCTGTAATGACTGAGCAGCCCCAGGGATTCCCCAGTTCACCTCCCAAAGTGCTGATGCCAACTGCGCTGAAGCACCAGCGTAGGATGCTCTGGGCATTTCTGTGCCAAGGACTCCATGTGTTGCCAATTGCTGGTGGCTTCCGCTCCAGGCTGGGCTTTTCTCTCCCTCCTCCACCCCCATGTCCTTGTTTAACATTGGCCTTGCACCAAGGGATGCCGAAGCCAGGGCTAATGGGCTTTTCTGGAGCAGGAGATGAACTGAGGGCTGGGGATTGCATTGTCCCAGCATGGAGTTCCCCCACTTACGATGGCCTTTTCCTGTCTCTTCTCCAGCTGGCCCCGGTGCCCGTTCCCACCCTGACACTGCTCGCCGTTCTCACACCTGGGAAGTGAGGGAGAGGAGATCAGCCCGGGATGGGGGAGCTGGTGGGGAAAGCTTCAAACATCAGTGATAAGCCAAAGCATGCAGTGGCTGCAGCAGCACATGGACACTCTGGAGCACTGGCAGCCAAGGAGAGAGGGGTGGTCTGGAAACACTGGAAAGGACACTTGAAAGTTTTTTCTGATAGATGCCTGAAGGTGTCTCCAGCGGGCGCTCACCCCTTCCCAGGCCCAGCTCAGGTCCCTGCCCATGTCCTGTCAGCCATGGAAACCCTTGGCTGCTTGACCCGGCTGCCGCTTCCTTTGGTCATGGCTTATGTTTGCAGCAGTGGCTGATGTAGAACCAATTATTTTTATGGCTTTTTCTTTCATTAATTAGCATCTTTACTACTTGGATCAGCAGAGCAGAGAGGACTGAGGCTGCCCTGCACCACCCTGCAGAAATACCAGGGCAAGAATAATCTCAAGGTCCCCCTGCCCCCAGTACCTGAAGGTACGTCTGCTGGCAGGTGATCGTGACCGGCAGCAGGAAGACCCCGAGCTGGACCTGCTCTGGGAACAGTACTGCAAACTGGTCCTGGAAAGGGGGTTTCTCCGCAGGCACAGCTTGGTGTTACCATGCTCCTCCTCTTCCTCCTCTTCCTCCTCATCCTCTTCCTCCACGGGGGAGCCGCTCTCGCTGCAGCTGTCTTCAAAGACGGTGTCATACTCAGGGGTCTTGCAGAAGACCATGTCCTCGTCGTCGAGAGCAGTGTCCAGGAAGCCAAAGTGCTTTGTTAAGCTGGCTCTGATCTCCTGGTCTCTCAGCTGCTTGACACCGTCCTTCCACAGCATCTCTCCAGCCGCCTCCTTGCCAAGGTCCAGTCCCTGGTAGTGGGCGGCCGGGACCCTCCTCTTGTGCTCCGTCTCCACCTGGCTCGTGGGCTCCCACGACTTGAGCACCTTCCTCTGCAGGGCGGCCTCGGGTTTCAGCACCTGGCAGTAGTCGTGGTCCCCGAAGGAGCGGGAGAAGGGCCGCTTGAGCAGGCCCTGCTGCTCGGGGAGTGTGGGGCGCGCGGCAGCTCGGCTCAGGTGGGCAAAGAGCTCCGTCCTCTCAGGGTGCTTCCTGGGGGCTTTCCGGGAGGCTGCCACGTCCCCTGTGCCCCCAGGACTGGGGGCCATCCCATCCTCCTTCCCCGGCTCTTGGGGGATGTCTGGCTTGTACAGGTCCTCCTCAGCAGGCTTGTATGGTGGAGTGGTGGGTGGTGTGAGACCTGAACCCCCCAAACAAAGGGCAGGAGTCAGCTCTGCCCCCACCATGCTGCCCTGTCCCACCCCAGTGCCACCCCAGGTATTGCAGTGGAGGAGGCTGCTCAGCCCCACAGCCTCATCCATCCAGTGGCATTTGGGGGAAAAGAAGGATGCCTGATCCCAGCAAGGACCATAGGATTCTCCCTTTCCTGCTGGCTCATCCAGGGGCCCCCTGAATAGCTGCCTCCACCCCAAACATATCCCCCTGAGGTACTCATGGTGCTCCAATGTGGCAGTGCACAGGGAGTCTCCTGTCTTTGCAGTGCAAAGAGGTGAATGTGCTCCTTTGGCTGGGTAGGCTGGAGCTGATGACTCCAGACTGAATTTAGGGTAAATCTGCCCCCTCCCAGGAAGCATTTTTGCAAAACTAAAAACTTAAAAGCCTGTACTACCTGCTGTACCACACAGCTCCACAGTCAGCATTGGCTCAAAGTTTCTCTTCCCAAAGGCTGGGTCACTGGAGAAGAGCAGAAAACCAGGAGGGAGTTAAGTGTTTAGGCGAACCACTGTCTCAAAACCCAAAAGGAAGCTGAGAAAAACGCTGCCTACAAGCGAGCCCTCCCACTATGGCTAGTGCCTGTTAGAAGGGTGCAAGGGCAGCAGGGTGAGCAGTGTGCCCTCCCCATCCTGACCAGAGCATACACAGAAATGCCCTGCCCTGAGCCCAGGGCTCTCACGGCTCCTTGCACCCGAGCGATGGCTGTGGCTCCCCACAGCCCCATGCCCAGCAGCATGGCTCAGTCTGCTCTGTAAAAGCAGTTTAACGTGCTGGCTGCAGAGGCTTGGCCCAGCCACACAAACCGAGGTGGTTTCCAGCCCCAGTGCAGTTCCCTCAATCCCATGTGCACTTACGTTTGCGCCAAGGACAGTGTGAGACACCGGGGTGTTTCTGAAAGGCAGGAGAGAAGCAGGTTACCAGAGGAGCTGTAGTGCCTGCAGCACCCACAGTCTGGCAGGGACTGGGCACTGGGGGCTTTGGCCACCTGAGAAAGAGGGCTCACGCTGCCAGGGCTGAGCCATTTGTGCTCATAAAGCACGTGCAGACAGCTGTGGTTTTTGGGGCGCTGCTGCAGCTGAACCCCAGAGCCCAGGCACAGTGTGCGCCCGTGGGCAAGAGGGACCAGGAGGGATGGGGCAGCCTGGTCCCTGCTGGGTGAGCACTACACCAACTCCTTCATCTTGTTATAAGGATGGGGAAACTGGAGCAGAAGGCCCCCATGGATTGAGACAGCACCCCAAAACCAGAAGAGGACCCCAGTTCCCCATGCATGGGACCCCAAACCAGCCAGCACATGGGGCTGTGCTTGGGCCTGCCCACAGCTTTACTGCCAGCTGAGTGCTCAGCACCTGGCCAGTATCACTTGGTCGCAGCAGGGATGCTCAGGCAGCATGGATGCACTGGGGAGGGCTGAGCAGAATGACAGCCCATGCGTCCCCTCACCTGTTTGCTCCAGGAGGGCACAGCGCCGGCTCTCAGCCCTGTTTCCCACCTCGCCATCCACTGGGGAACACAGGGAGAGGGGCTGGGGCTCCACCGATGGTGCTGTGCCCCCCACCTCCACTTCAGCCGCAGGCTCTTCGGCAGAGAAGCCCTCTAGAACTGGGCATGGCGCAGTCTCTCTGCAGGCACGGGGGCCAGAGGGCTCGGGGGGTGGCTCATCAAGGAAGGAGAGCCAGTGCCCAAGCTCGGGGTTGAGTCTCTTGGACCGGCGGACGGCGTAAACAGTGTTGTCCTGCTTGCGGGCCACCTTCCCCATGGCTGTGCCTGGGATGCCCTCTTGCTTCCCAGCATCGTCCTCATGGACACCCAGCTCCCGTGGTGCCTCTGCCTCAGCCCCAGGGCTCTGCTGCAGCTCACCCTTCTCCGGTGCCGTTTTCACCCTGGAGGTGCAAGTCCCGCTGGTGTCCTCCCCATCCCGGGCAGGTGGCTCAGGGGAGCAGGAGCCGGGCGGCCGTGCCAGGGCAGCATACACAGGTTTGCCCAGGCGGTATGGCTTGCTCACGTCACACAGCAGGTCCCGCGCCAGCAGCTCCTTCAGGATGGAGAAGGATGCTCCAGGCTTCTTGCAGTTCCCGGCTGCCTGCCAGGCACAGCCCGGCCGGCTCTGGGTGCTGCCAGGGGCACCCGGGGGTGCGGGACAGTCCGGTTTGGCTCTCTTGAAGGGGCTGCTGCAGGGCTGGGGCTTGGCGTCGGCGGCGTCGCGTGCGGGCACCTTCCGCGGTGGCAGGCAGTAGGTGTGCATGTAGCGGATGAGCTCCACCACGGAGTGCATCTCCCCCTCGCAGGAGAACTGGCTGCTGGAGCCATCCACTGCTGAGGAGATGGGCGTCACTGAGTCGCCAGAGCTCAGCGAGTCCTCGCTGGAGTCACTGTCATCCTCGTGATGGGCGCAGTCACCCGGGGACAGGTGGTGGCCACCACTGGGGCACTCCTCAGGTGCCTGGGGGGCTTTGGTCTGGGAGCAGGGGGTGGCAGAGGTGAGGTGCCGGTGCAGCTCAGTGCAACTGCGGCTCTGTGCCTGCGGGACACTCGCCCTCCTGTCCCGGGGACCCTCCACCTTTGGAGAGGAGAGAGGAGAAGATCAGCCCCAAGCCCCGCAGCCACCACCTGACACAAGTACCTGGCATGGAGGGGAGAAGCCTGCCAAGCTGACAAGAGCCACTTCACATCCTCAAACCCCCCAGTTCTGGCTCAGCAGCACCCTGACCTGCCTGAGAGTCAGCCCCCTGCCCCAAGTGCTGCCCCCCTGCACACAATGATGCTCCCTCTTCCCAGGAAGGATCTGCTGCTCTTCCCAGGCAATCTAATTTGCCAGGACTAATGCACTGCACAATTACCATTAGCAAAGTAGAAAAATCTTTGATGGCAACTTCTACTGGGTTTCAGATCAGCTTAAGTGAGGGGTGGGCTGTGCAATGTGGCGTGCAGCTCTCCTGGCTCATGGCCACTGGCTTGGGCTGAGCGTCAGCAGGAAGGGGGGCCAGGGAGCACATGGGACTTTCACAAACAGCCACTTGCGGAAGCTGGAAGAGGCTGAACCATTCTGGGCCCAAAGGGGACCAAGGAATTTCTCAGCCCAGCACAAAGTCTGAAGTTTTGCTAAGCCTGGACTGCAGCCCCTGTGCAGACAGGGATGGGAATGCTGCAGGTGATGGTCCCCACCTGGTCCCAGCCCTTTGGCCAGCTCAGAGGCTGCCCCTGCTCCCCGAGACCATCCTTCAGAGCCCTCTTTTAGGACAGCTCCCCAATACCATCCTTCAGTGCCCCCCTTTAGGACAGCTCCCAGAGGTGGGCCCTGCACGGGCTCGAGCTCTGCCCACCGAGGAAGTACCTTTGTGCAGGGCCGTGCTGGTCGGGATTTTGGAGTCCCCGGGCGCCGGGCACTTCCGTCCCGCTGAGCATCACAGCTCGGAGGCACATGTGATGGAGAGAGGAGCAACTTCTTCAGCTGCAAAAAGAGAAGGGGCAAGAAAAGGAGTCGGCATCGCAGCGAGGGCAAAAGGAAGTGCCAGCAGGGCTGCAGCCCTTTGGCTCACGTGTGCGCTGGGCACATCCATCACTGAGCACCCAACCCAAAAACGGGGCAGCAAAAATCTAAGGCAGGGAGGAATTTCCCACCACCCCATGGCTGTGGGGGCAGGTGCAGCCTTGAGGGGGTCAGGGCTGTTTCCACAGCATTCACCCATGTCCCCAGGGACCTTCAAGCAGGTCGGGGCAGTGTGGACAGGAGGGAATTTACTTCCAAGGAGCAACCCTGCTCCTGTCAGACACACAGGAGCTGCCATGGCATCCAAACTTCTTACTCCATCCATTCTGCCCTGAGGTGACAAAGGCTTTATGCTGATGTGAGTGACGGGTTTGGACAACTCGCTCGTGTCCCCATGCAAGGCTCATTTAGCTGAAACATCCAGAGAGGGCCTGGACTCATTAATGAATTTTCAAGGTGTTTTGCAGATGCAAACCCCTGCGGCACATGTCAAGGATCTCCCCAAAGCCCATGGGCAGTGGGAGTAGGGATTTCCCTGGGTCACCCACAGAGCAACAATTTCGGCTGGTAAGGTCAGCATAACTTTCCTTCTGCTCAAACCCAGTTTTGCTTAGGGGGAGGAAAAACCCCAACCCCACACCCAGCAACAACATTTCATATTCCACCCATGTCGCGCTAACAACCAAAGGCAACAACAGCTCAACAGCAAGACGACTGCGTAGGCACTGGGGGACTGCACGGAGGAGACAGATCTGGGGCTCCCGTGCTGGTCGGTGGGCACAGAGCCCCAGGGGGCTTAAGGGGTTATAGTTTTTTTCTGTGCCCAGGTCAGGGTCTGCTGGGAAATGCAGGGCACCCACAGCTTTAGGTTTGCAGCTCTTGTTGGTGGAAGCAACCAGCACCCTTTCCCCCCCACCCCTGCAACGTATACATCCTATATATACACATACATATCGTGTGTGATATATACCCCTGCACAGAGGCGTGGGCGGTGGAAATGCACGCTGTCACCACTGGATGTCACTCCTCCCCTTTTGGGTTTTTGGGGAGACCCTGGGACTAGGTTGGAGGTCCCTGGTGGGGGGCCCGTGTGCCTCAGGAGAGAGCAGGCTGGGTGCCCTCTCCAAGAGGATCTCATGGGGATAGCAGTAAATGCTGCCAGTTAGTCCTGGGCAGGATGGGGAGTGGGGCTGGAGCCCAAATATGGCAGAGAACCAAGACAGATGTTCCGGTCACCAAATCTGCAGGGACTGGAGGCCACAGAGCCCCTGAAGGGTTTTGGTGGGAGACACAGGGAGGGTCAAACCCTCCTGCTGAAAGCTGAGGGCACAGGACGACACCCGGGCCAAACCCCTCTGTGCCTCTTGTGAGAGCAGCAGGGAGCTTGGCCCGGGGCAGGGCCGGGTGGGAACAGCCCCTGTTGCCCATGGACACGGGGCTGGGATGAGCCAGAGAGACCCCCAGGCAGGCCCACAACTGCATGTCCGATTAAAAGCAAGTGTGAGTCTTGCCAAAGCAGCCCCCACCCCTTTGACACCCGCCCCCACCCCGTTCATATATATATATTTTATGCACACAGCTTGTTCCCGTGAGGATGGTGATGGAGGTGACAGCAATGATGCAGAACATGTATACGTATACAATACAAGTATATGCTTTGGTATTGACGTTTAAAGAGAGTTTTAAGCCTAGAATGAAAAAATTCAGACCTTTGCTTCCTATCATACCCATGCAGCCGGCTTATCAGGGGCTCATCCAAATCCACCTTAAACAGTAGGAAGTGGGTTCTTACTAGAGACAGCTCATCAAACTCGGGGGCCGGGGGCGACCCCCCCGTGACCGGGGCGGTGGGTTTGGGGGAGGGGGCGGGTGAGGTGTAGGCATGGTTGAGCATGTCCTCCTCTTCCATAGTTCGGAAGGCAGCCAGGCCCATGTCATCTCCCTGTATATCATCCAGTGTCTCGGTGAGGGCTGCCAGCAGCGCTTCGTTCTCGCTGTCTATTATCTGAAAGGAGCAGGCAGAGAAGAGAGAGGGAGTTAGGCTGGGCAGAGGGTCTGTGGGATGCTGGGTGGGGGGAGAGGGACCAGCAGGGCCACTGCAGCTCTCGCTGACCAGCTCCCACTTCCCACTGACCCCATGGGACAACCTCTAAGAGCTTTTCCCCAGCACAGCACTAGGATGGGAGGAGGAGGAGAGACCCAACTGGAAAAGGAGCATCAATCTGTCCACCTGTACTCCCAGCAGGAAAAAATTAATCAGAGCATCTTCTTTCCCAACAGTCATCTCCACCCCACCATCAGGCAAACAGCAGCAGATAAAGTATGAGTTATTTTCACTAAAAGCCCCCAAACACAGGCACCTCCAGCTCAGCAAGAGCTCTCAACCCTCACACTTAAAGCTGACTGCATCCAGTGCTCTGCGAGGGACGCTCTCCACAGAACATAGCACCCAGAGCAGGAAGGGTTTTGTATTAAAGCTCCTCTGATCTATTTTTTTGGGTGAACAGCATGATCTGAGGATGCTGATGAGAGATTTGTGAGTGCCTGAGGCTGCACTGGGCCAGGCAGGACCAGGGGCTGCTCCTGCTTCCTCCCTTCCCACCACGCTGACCTGATCCCTTGTTTCCCTCTTTGCATATGGGCTTTGGCTTGGCTGATGCACCTCCAGCCTTCCCAGTGCCATCCCAGACCCACATAGCCCTACAGATTCCCTTCCAGTCTGGCAATACACTGCATAATCCCAGAAGAGGATGCAGAAGCTGATAAATGGCTGGAGTGAGTCAGGAGTTCCTTCTTTCTGGTCCTCCTCCATCATATTCTGAATGTAAACCATGTCCAACAAGAAGCAGGCCACCCTCAGTGATAAAATTAGCACAGGGGTAAATTCAGGCTCGCAAGCAGGACTGTTGCCTGCACACACCCTCCTGTGTTTCTCTCATCTTGTTTGAAAATTAAATATCTTTTGTTCCATGCCCTAACCTTGCTCGCAGTTACTAGAGCAGGTTCCAGGGAAAGGCAGCAGGATGCTCCATTTTTGGCTCCATTTCTTTTCCTCCTGTTATTGGCACAAGAGCGCTGTGCATACAAGTTCAGTGGGATACATTTCATCATACTCCACTGCTCTGAATGAGCCTGTCTTTTGCATTTCTTTTCTGTTTATCTTTTCCCCAGGAAGTTCAGTGGAAAATATGCATCTCGTGATGAAGGTCCCTCAGTTGGACTGGACCATTTTCAAGCACAGCATCAGCACAGCATAAAAGCCAGAGGGTTGTTATTATGGCCAGGTTAGAAAATATTGAGGCCTTTTTTCCCCTTGTTCAAATAGAAATCCTGCTCCCTCCCAAAATGTAACCCAGAGCTGGTGACTAGCTGGCACCAGTGGGTCACAACCTCCTTGTTCGAGAGGTAAGGGCCTGGGTGCTGCTCAGGAGGGCAGAGAAACTCCAGCCCTCAAGGACTGGGGGCATGGCATGAGCTTTGGGAAAGGTGAGTGGGCTTTGGGAAAGGTGAGAAAGGCAAAATGCCTGATCCCCAGGCAGCTACGGCAGCTCCCTGTCCCCAGCCTGCCTCTGCTGTGCTCACAGCCCTGCCCTGGCCCCACAGCTCCATGAGATGCTCAGCTCTTCTCCAGCGAGAGACAGGAACAGTGCTGAGGGTCATGGAGCAGCCCTGCCTGTGCCCAGGAGCACGCTCTGCCCCAGCACCGCTTTGCACCGTGCAGTCCATGCTGGCACAGTGATGGATCCACCCCAGCACGAAGCTGAGGAGAGAAACCAGCCACTTCTCCAAAAGGGACCCCAGCCCCAAACAGAGGGGGCTGCCAAAGCTGGGAAGCCAGTGTGGGAGAGGCTGCTTTTTGCTTCTGAGAAAGGAATAATCCTGCCCTGCACCACAGCCCCCCGCACTGCCGCCCTGGCACATCCTGCCTTTCCGGGAATCGAACGGGATGCACTGCACCCCGGCTGCAATTCCCCGTGAATAATACATCACAGGAGGGCTGGCTCAGCAGCCTCCTCTGCGCCTCCACCTCCTCATTAGCCTTACTCCGCTTGCCCCATTTAGAGCCGGTGAACAAATTAATGGAGCACTAATCAACTGGGGAGGAGATATTAATAGTTGTGCGTGTTCCCTCCTCCCGCCCTCCCTCCTTCTCCCCCTGCCTCCATCCTCGGGTGCCCTGCGCCAGGAGGATGGGGGTACCTGGAAGAGCTCGGAGTCATCAGTGCTGTACTGGCTGGAGTCTGTCTCCGAGCGCTCCCCGCACCACTGCAGCTCGCTGAAGCAGCTGGCCGAGTCGAAGTCGCTGGCATCCAGCTGAGACAGATCGATCTCGGGGAAGTCGGAGTAGAGGTGCTCCTCGCCAGACACCTCATACTGAGCAGGGGAGAGAAGAGAAGAGAGAAGAGTGAGCCCACTGCCACGCCAGGGGAACAGGCAGCAATGCACAGCAGCATCCCCCTGCTCCCGGTGTGCTCCCACCTCTGCCCAGGCCTGCTCCTCACACCCTCTTTCCACGTGGCTCCAGGATCAACTTCACAGGAGTGCAGAGCGTGGTGAGCACCTCTTTGCTGCACATCTGGCAAACTGGTTTGCACAGTCTGGCACTGGCACTGCTGGTTACTGAGAACACCCCCACAACTTCCACCAAGGCCCCCTCTTGTGTCCCAGCTGTGGCAGGGGTCGGAACAGCAGCATCAGCATTGGAAGAGCCTTGTCTCTCCTAGCGAGCAGATGCTCAGGGCTAAGCACAGCCACCCAAGCTGTGGCAGAGCAGCTGCTGGTGCTGTTAGGGGCCATGCCAGCCTTTGGTGCCCTAGAGGTGACATCCAGGTTATCCAGCTGCCCTGCGGACTGAGGCAAGAGACTTGGGTGCACATGGGACAGCAATGCACAGGACAAGGCTCCAGCGAGTGGCCTCATGCCTGGTCTGTACCCTCTCCCCGCCCCATGGCACTGAATCACTCAGGGACAGTCCCTCTGGGGAAGCTGCACATCCCAAAGCACCACCAATGCAATCCAGACCATGCGCTCTGCATTGCACAGGATGAGCAAACGGCATGGAAATGAATGGATGTCCAGGCGCACACAGGGTGATGCGAGCTCTAGGAACCCAGCTAAAAATCCACATTCAACCACAGAAAGGAGCTGGCACTTATTCTGCTTCAGGCTGGCATCCAGCCAGTGCCTTCCCACAAACCCCCCCAGCTACACCCAGCACCCCTGGGAGTGAGGGCTGGCACCGGCACCCACTGCCTGTGCCGGCGCTTGGACCGTGCCTGGTTTTGTCCCAATGTCCAGGTTCAAACGCACAGGGGAAAGGTCTGGTGTGACTCCTCCCGGCATTGGCTGCCCAGGGGGAGTTTTCTGGCAGCGAGGGAAGCAAGTTTATTTACAGAGCAAATGGATTTTGGAGCAGGCAAACATCTGAGCATGTGAGCAAGGCTGCAGGGGCTGGGGAACATGGGGGCTCCTCCTCCTGAAGTGTCCTGGAAGGGTCTCCTCCTTCACTCAATGGGAAGGAAAAAGGATTTCAAACACAGCTGGAGAAATGGAAAATACAGCTTTTCTCTCTTTTTCTTCTCTCTTTTTTTTTTTTTTTTTATTTCCAAATTGGGAGAATCTGGGATTATTGATTGAGTTCCCATAGGCTGAGAAGCCTGTCTGCCGTGCTCCCCACCCTGTTTAGGACACTCCAAGGGACACTCCTGTGCACATGCTCACTCTCAGTTTACATGTCTCACCTGCTTTCTGCCCCGATCAGTCCCAGGGGAGGTGGGAAACAGGGTGAGCACCTTGGAGGGTACAGCGAGGGCAGAGGAGAATGTTTTCATGGCCTGATGGTGAGCCAGTGCCATGTCACAGCAACTGGGGCTGCAGAGCTGCTGATGCTGCCCCAGCCCAAGCTCTGCAAGGGCCTGGGAGGTGTCTCATGCTGGAGGATGCTCTCCCCAGCATCCTCCCTTCATCCTGTTGTTGGAGGGACATGGATCAGGCTGATGACACAAGCATGGTGCCACAAAGTGTATCAGGCACTCCTGCGTGGCTCTGAGATCTGACACTGGCCCCTTAAGGCTGGGGCTTCCCTAATCTGCCCTGAAAAAATCTTTGGTCCACATTCCCATCACTGCCTGTTCTGGGGGACACAGATGTGACCTTTCCCCTTGTTCTCCTGGCCCCTTTGCTCAGGTGCAGCCTGGACTGCCCTGGGATCAGATGTCCTTTGGCCTTTCAGATGTGTCCCTTACCTGCTGTGCTTGTCCCTGCCTCCTGCTCCAGAAAAAGTATTGCAACAACTTTGGCTCCCCCTTCTCCCCAAATCTTCCCATGGGAACACAGGCAAAGGCTTTTATTTTTAGAAAAGCCATACATACATATATATATGTGTGTCTCTGTGTGTGCGTGTGTGCGTTCAATTAAAAATAGCAGAGCAGTCAAATTCTCCTGCTCCTTTTGATATGCCACAAGGGAAAAGATCCTGGTGCTGAGATCACAAGGAGCAGCTGACACCAGTGCTCGGGATGTCTTTTGATCAACTCCACAGATGTGACATGTCCCCATTGGCAACAGGGCTGAGTAAAAATAAACTTCTGCAATCTAATGCTGCTGAGCTGCCCCCTCTGGGCACCCCGGTGGCAGGACTGCCCCAGCACTGCCACGCTGTGGATGCTCCCAGGTTCCCAGCTACAGGTCAGGAATGCCCAAAAGTTCAGCTCTGCCTGCATTGGGCCCCCTCCTCCTCAAAAAATGTGAGGAGAGCCTTTGCTCAGGGTGATCACCTGCACGAGCACCTGGACGGGCACCCCAGCCCGTGGTCACAGCTCCAGCCAGCCCCGTCTGCTAGACAGGGCCATTTAACCAGCCCAGCCACCAAGGAGCTGAGTCTCCAGAGGGAATCCATCACTGCGAGCTCAGAATCCATCACTCCAAGCACCGCTAGCGCACCCCAGAGTACTGAGAGCAGAGCCCCTCTGGGATGGCCACAGGGGTGGGGGAGGTCCCAGCCCCCTGTCTGGGGTCAGGGGTGGCAGAGGCAGTGGGGAGGATGCCTGCGGGCACGGGACCTCATCTGCTCTGACTTTCCTTTTTCCCACCCTTTGCATTTCCTGCTGCCTTGGGAGTGGAGTGAACTTTTGTTCTAATTTTACTCGGGAGTTTGTAGGAAGATCAGCCATGGGTTCTTGGTGTGCAGCCAGCAAACACCCATGGAGACATGCTCAAAAATTCGGAGGCATCCTCCGGCCCAGACACCTGGTCTGTGTGTGCTGCAGCAAGGCTGTGACCAGCAAGCTGCCAGCAGCTCACTGCAACGTGTCCGATGAATCCCTGCTCCAGGGAGGAGAGATGCCCTACACAGGTGCCCCCATGCCACACACCTCCATCCTTTGAGGGAGCAGGAGCCCAACCTTGGGCATCCCCTCCTGAAGCAATGCCATGCAGGCGGCTGCACCAAGGCTGGAAGGTGGAGGACATTTGGGGAATGGCCTCCATTCAGAGACATCCTCCTCCGCTTTCCTTAAAGCATGAACCAACTCTGACCTCAGCCCCAACAGCGGCACATTCGCAGTTCTAGGACAGAGAGGCAGCTGATACTCGCTTGCATCTTGCACAGCGTTCCCCTCTGCAGAGGCTTTGCTTGACAGAGCAGCACCGCTTTTAGTCATCTACTGCTGAGCTTGGACAGTCCTGCCTGCTGCGAGGGGTTTGTCACTTCAACCGTGGAAGTGGGAACTTCCTGCACAGGGACCCTCATGCTGAGGGTCTGTGCTTGTTTTATGCCCCTGCCTGAGGCTGCTGGACCTGGCAGCAGCTGTGGAGTGCATGCCTGGGACAACCAGGTGAGCAGGAGGGCTCCGTGCCCATCACAGCTGTGCCACCCCACTGCCAGCCCCCTGCCTATGCCCACCATGGCGGAGCTGGCAGTAGTGAGAAAACGCAAGGGACATCGCCAAACTGTCTGACAAGGACATCCAGAGGTCACCCTGCCAACTCTCCTGTCCCAGGGAGCCTTGACTGCTCCTAAATGCTCCCAGACAGTGCCAGTGGGGCCCCTCCCCTGTGAGGAGGGGCCTGTGCCACAGCTTCTCCTGGAAACCCCATGTGACCAAATCAATCCAAGAGCTTCTGGTGTCTCCTTGGTCATCATCCTTTCGTCCCCTCAGGAGGGAATGGAAGAGCTCCCAGTTGCTCTGAGTCCCTGTCCCTTTGCAAAGTCCCCAGTCTTTGTCCTTGCAGTGGCAAGACAAGGCAGGACAAGGAGTGGAAGGACCAGCTGCCTTATGGTGAGGGTGGTCCATGTGGGCCACTGTCTCTAGTGTCCCCAGCAGCTCTGGTACGTGGGCAGTCACTGGCTGGAGCCACATCCAAGGATGCCCCACTGAGCGCAGCTCAGTGCTGGCTCCTGACACTGTGGGGACAGCAGGTGGGATATTTCCCTTTCAGTTCCTTCCCCTGTTCTGGAGCAGTGTTAACTGTGGTGTGGGAGCATGTAAGGTCTTATCTCCACAGAGACATGAGGCTCCTCTCCAAGCTCAATAATACTGGATCAAATATTGGATTAACGAGACAGTGTCAACTTGGGCTCCTCAAAGCAAACCCCTCTCAGCCAGCGGGACTGGAGGGACTGACTGGGGCTGGGCTGCTGCCTCCTGTGGGCAGCCGGATCCATGAGCCCACCGAGAACAGGAACCACAGCCCTGCTGCCAGGCAGTAGCAACCTAAACCAGGGTAAGCATGAGAGCTCAGCTCATTGTCTGCTGTGCTTAACTGGCTCAGGGAGCCGGGGACAGGGCAGTGACCGTGACAAAGAGACCTGGAGGTCCTCTCCTCTGTCACACCCTGACAACAGCACCGGTAGAAATTTCCCTTATCTGCAAAACCCCTGAGTCCAATCCCTTGAAGTCATGGCCAAGTATTTTGGAGTGAGCTCTGAGCACGCTGCAGTGGTACACACACTGTACTCATGCTTAGTCAGGCTGCAAAAGTTTCAGCCTCTGAAGTCTGCCGGCATGAAAGCGCTGCTGGACACGGGCAGCACCTTCGCAGGTGCCTAATCCTGCCTAAGCCTGGGAGGGCAGCTCTGCATTGCAGCCCCAGGATGCTTTGCAGTTGCCTTGTCACTCATGTACCACTTCGCTGTACAGAAAAAAAGGAAGGAAAAAGGCAGCTCCTTGGAGGGGCCAAAGGAACAAGCCCGAAAGAGGCAGCCCACCTCCTCCTGAGGAGCCAAGTGGTGACTCAGCCCCGCACGGAACCTCCTCCCTCCCCACAGCCAAGTGCATTAAGGGATAAATATACATCCACATGTGCTGGAGACAGAGCCCCAAATTAGCCGGTAGCATTTGGCCTGGGACCCAAACAAGCAGAAGGTGAGGAATGCCGAGAACATGAATTGCCATCTCCTGCCAGCCCTCCCTCGGCCCCACGGGCAGCGCTGGATCCCAGCGCCCACCTTCTCAGCTGGACAGGGAGTTCCTCTCCCCTCGCCCTCACCCCAGGCTTGACTCTAAAAAGGAAAGAAAATCCTCGGGCAGGGGTTTTGGAGAGAGCCGTCTGGGCTTATCAGGGAAATCCGTGATCACAGACTGCATGAAATGGGGATTACAGCCATGCGGGGAGATGGGCACGCATGGGGTTGGTGCCTGTAGACCCCCAGCACCCTTCTGGGCTGCCCCAGCACTGGGGTGGGGAGGCAATGGGGGCATGACCCATGCTGGGACCAAACTCAGCCCCATCCGCCCCGGGGTGCACCCTGATGTCCCTGCAGCTGCCACCCATGGGACAGGAGCCCCATGCAGTCAGGCCATAGGCACCCTGAGGAGGAAAAACTGGGTGCTGCCAGCCCCTCATCATCCACAAAGATGTTCCAGCTCCATCCCAGCCCAGAGGGACCCGTGTGGGGCAGGCTGCCCCACTCCAGTACCGGAGAGGAGGGCAGAGGTGGGAATGGAGGAGAGAGCTATAAATAAGTGTAAATACAGCAAGGAGGCACCTGGCCAGAGCTGTGAAGGTCACCCGTGTGTGCCAGCAGATAAGCAACCCCACTCTCCAGTGGCATTTGACAAAATGTCACTGTGAATGAGGGAGAAGTGGTGTCGGGTTGTGACTTGGCCCTGCTGCCCCTTGACACCCCCCAACATTTATAGCGAAAGAGCCCCAAAGTGAAGGGCGACTGGTTCCTTCTTGGGAGGCAACGGAGGGGAGGGGACCCTGCCTGCAAACCCACCAAGTGACAGGGCAGACGGGGGCACAGGCAGGGCACAGGCAGGGCACGGGCAGGGCTGGCAGCAGCAGACTGCCCCCTCACCGAGCTCCCCAGGTCTGGGGGCAGAGGGACACAGGAATCTCCCAGGCACGCAGGTTGCACAGAGGCACGCGACACCTCGCTGTCCTGCCAGGAGCAGGGCATTTTGCCCTCTGCACTCTGTTAATTTTTAATTTGTTTTTTTTTCTTAAATTTCTACCCATCTATTTTAACAATTCAGCCCGGCCAGCAAGAAGCAAAACCAGCACCCATGTGTAAAGCCTGGGCAAAGCAAACAGAAGCCTGGTCCTTTCTTCCACTGGAGCTACTCAAAACCAACTTGTGTTTGCCCACATTGGTGCAGCATGTGGGAGCTGCCATGGCAGTGCCGGGCCCCGCGCCGGACACGCTGTGCCAACACAGGTTGGACTCAAAGGTTGCACTCAAGGTTGGACTCGATGATCTTAGAAGCCTTTTCCAATATAAATGATTCTGTGGTTCTGTGGCATGCATGGAGCAGCCGCCCTCCCAACACAGCCCGTGACATGCTAGGCGGGCACGGGGGGTGCACCAGGCACCCAGCCTCAGGCACCAGCAGAATGAGGGGTGCTCAGTGCCAGGCTCTGAGCCACGGCCTCAGCCTGAACATGGACTCACTTGCTGACTTTTGTCTTACATTAGAAGGGTGTAATTAAGATCAACCATGAGATGCCAGTAATAGGAAATATTAAACATTAACTGCAAACAATAAACATGAACTTGCCAGGATATCTTTGATATGGAGCAAAGATGGAAGAAATTGCACTAAACTGTCCCTGAGTCACAGGATAGAAACAAGGAGCCTGAGATACTGTTAATAATACCCTGGATAAACAACGTTTTGCTGGAACACTTTAAACAAAGGTGTGTCGGGTTTAGGAAGAAGGGCAGCAGCAAAGTATATCACAAAGTACAGAGCTGCATGTTCACACTATACTCAGCAGCCGTTTATTTGGGCTCTAAACTACAGAGTCCACTTTCTTTCTGCCTGAGCTCCAGGACAGACCAGCTCAGGGCTGCAGGACCCACCAGCGTCACAGCAGAGCCATGGAAACCTCACAGCCCCTGCACAGAGCCCAGAGCACGCCCCAAACCCAGCACCCTCACAGCGCCAACACCAGGCACAGCAAGGGCGTGTGGTTGTTGTGCCCCATGCAATAGGCAGACACAGCAGGGAATGGGCTGTTCCCAAAGAGCCATGGTCCTCTCTCAACACGACCTAATGGAAACAGCCCCGTGCCAGAGGCCGCTGCTGCCGTGTCCTGGGATACGGTCTGCCAGGCAGAGGGCTGTCCCGGCAGTGCCAGCACACCTGGGCACACACTCAGCATGCTGATGACTGTGTCTCCCCACATGTGACAGCTTTATCCTGCACCCCTCGAGCCAAACAGCAGCACCCCATGCCAACCCTGTCAGCAGCCAGCCTGGCAAACACCACCCACCACCCGCTGATCTTGGCACCACCACATATGTGCTGCCAGTGGCTGCTGCCAGCCTTGTCCCTGTCCCCGACGGGTGCCCTGCAGGAGCAGGGCTGGCACCATTCAATGGCATCAGCTAGGCAGGGCAAGAGCCTGGGCCTGAACACTGGTGGCGTTTTCTAAGAAATGCCTTGTTATCTCCCCAAAGCCAAAGGCAGGACCAACAGACATCTGCCGGCTAAGCACAGTGGGAACTGAAACATCCCATCAGCTCTGAGGGCTCCGGCCCTGGCCATGGGGAGAGAGGCAGGGGCAGGAGCAAGCAGGGGTTACACCTTGTGCAGCCTTTCTCCAGGGAGGCAGCACAGCCTGGGAGTGGCAAGGACAAAGCAAGAGGTGGCACAAGCCCTGCACCCTCCAGAGGCTCTGCACACATGCCCAGCAGGACAGGGAGTGGCTGTGGCCAAGACCAGCAGGGCATCAGAGCCCTGAAACTCTTGGGATTGCTTCCACTCACAGACCCACAGCTGGAGGTGGTAGGAGATGCTGTGGCTCCGTGAGACACGCTGGGAACCCCTATGAGTGGGGGTACCCTGAGCTCCAGCCAGGCTGGCAGCACAGGCGGCCAGGCTGTACCATGGGAGAGAACAAGTGCCTGACTCACTGAGGAGCTGACAATTAGCCAGCTCTGTTGGTCACAGAAATTCCCCGTGATGGCAATTCCCCCCTTTGAAAGGAAAGCATGAGAGGGCGATTATTTTCAGACCTTCCTCTTCTGGTGTCCCTGGAGCCAGCAGCCACATGATTGCTATAGGCTCAGCAAGGACCCTCCTCCAGGACCTCTCTGTCCAGAGGACATGGCAAACATCCTCCCACGGCACAGCCCATGGCAGCCAACACTATGGGCACTGTTCACCCTGGCACTGACAGCTCTTACTCCTCTAAGCTGGCTGCAAGAGCAAATCCCTGCTGGAGGTGGCAACTGTCCCTGCAGCTCCCCACACCACGAGTGAGGTCAGACCTGCAGCAGCACATGGAGGAAGGCAGAGCCACTGCCCACAGGGAGCGTGGTGGACATCACCACATCATGCCACATTGGGTCCCACTCCAGCTGGACCATCAAGCCTGGCCACGGCCACAGCCACAGCCTTGGGATGTTCCACTGTGGCACGCTTGGAAAGCTCATCTAGGATTTCCAGGAGCCACAGCCTGTAGTCCTGGGAATCCCTGAACTACTCCCAGGCACTGGCAGAGTCAATGTGGGGAAGCCAGGAGGCTTTTGGGACCCGTGGGCTGGCAGCAGAGAGTGAGCAACCAGAGGGGCAAGATCTTGGTTGGGCCAGAGCCACTCACCCCTTGGTGTCACCAATTCTGGGGCTGCTGACTGAAGGCTGTGAACTGACAGGGGAGGGGAACTGCCAGCACTGACAAACCCTCCTCGCTGCCTTGGGACACCACGCACAGGGCTCTCCGGGTGGCAGCAGCTTGGCAGACAGCCCGGCGGGAGCTGTAATTCCCAGCGCATTCTGGCACTCAGTGTCATCCACGGCTGTGAAATGGGAGCTGAGATTAAGGCTAGCCCATGTCCTGCCTGAATCCTGCCCCTTTACATACACATCCGACGAGCAGGTGGAAAGAAGCTGCTGCCTGCCGGACACTCCAGCCCGGTGTCATCTCCCTGCCAGGTCTGTCACCATCATCTGCAGGATGCCCTTCACCTCCCCAAGCCACAGGCGCCTTTTCAGACTTTGCTGATGCTCTTGTGAGGAGGCAGGACTGTCTGGGCAACCTGAACCCTGCTAGGAGCCTTCCCAGTCCCCTTAGCCAGCGAGGTGGCAGCAGGGGGAGGAGGAAAGGATGTCTCCTGCCTGCAGGTCTGGTCCCAAAGCTCAGAGAGGTGCTGAGGCCTTCCCTGCCAGGGGAGACAGCGCAGTCCCCTGCACTGTTCGGAGCTGCCCGTGCTACCAGCAGCAAAGCAGCTTCTTAGTGCTAATCAGGATGAGGCAGGAGACAGGGAAGGTTCAACCTGGGGTTAAGGAGGCGCAAGGAGGATCTTCCCGCATTAGCTCGACCTCTCAGCGGGTCCAGCCTGGATGCTGTGCTACCACAGGCACGCTCCAGTGACACGCCGTGCCCTGCTGGGGGACAGAGCACACCACCAAACCCAACTCACCACGGATCCTTTCTCCTGCCAGACACAGTCTGCACTGGCCCTCCTGCTGAAGGAACCTGTGCGACTCCACACTGTGCCCAGCTCCCCCAGGAAAAATGAAGTTTTCAGCTGGAGATGTGAGGTCTTGAAGGGTGAAAACCACTGTGGAAAGGGCAAAACCACTCGGATCTGTCCTTACCCTCCCACCCCGCCTGTTCATGCCTGCCCAGCCCCATATTCCAGCGGGGGTGGAAGCACCAGCCTTGCCAAGTGGGTGCTTCCAGCTGCCCTCGCTGCATCCATCCACTGCTGCAGGGAACAGGCAGCACTGCCTGCTCCAGCTCCTGCCTGCTGCCCTGCACAAGGCCTGGCAGCCCATGGCATGGCCGTGCTCCTGCTCTCACTGCTCTCCATCAACAGGGCTCTCTGTGAAGGGAACAAGAGTGGGCCCCCCCACCTTCCCCTGAATCAGGGGCTCCATCTTCTCCCTGCTCCTGCTGCACCCAAGTAAATTATTGGCTGTTTTCTGCACAATGCCTGGAGGTGTTCTGGCCAGAAGAGACCTGTCACCACCTGGTTTGGTCACCTCATGTCTCTGCTCCAACATGACTCTGCCCAGAAAGCCCATGAGGAAGGGGAATGCTGACAGCTGGGTTATTTTCCAGGTGGGCACCATGAGTGCTCGGATGTCTCTAGTATGAGCTGATTTACAGTATTGATACCACTCCAATTCTGTGGGAAAATGGAGGCAGGAGAAGGTGACACGAGAGCAGGTCACAGCAGGTCCATGAGCACGGGCTGTGTACACGCTCACAGGGATGGATGGGTGGTGGAGGAGTGATCCCTGAGCAGCACCTCTGGGCCGCCTGGGCTGGCGCTCCGGTGCCCACTGTGCTTCCACCAGCACAACCTGTTCGGCCTGGGGATTTCCTGGTGCTGCACCAGCCAGCACGAGGCTTTGCTGTGTCCGGGTCTGCATGGGAGCACTGAGGGATGTCCCAGCCAGGCCACCTCCTGCAGGGACCCAGGGCTCTGTCCCTGCTTTTTGGCTCAGCAGGAAGGATTTCTGGGAGCCGCAGCCTGGAGCGTGTGCTGCCAATCCGCTTTCCCTGGTCTTCCCGTTCTGCAAACAACTGACTCACCCTGGAAAGAAACTGCTCCAAGATCTCCAGATAGAAAAATCCCTACGAGGGCAAAAGGCTCCTTCAGGAGCACATGCAAACCCACATACACAAAGCTTTGTACTATTTCAAAGTCTCACCTGCTGGGGACCACACCTTTCCCCTCCTCAAAACCCCAGCCGACAGGCTCCGACAGGGCATGAGAGGAGGGGTCGGGCCACTCCCTGCTGCAGCATCTCAGGGCTGGGGCCCCTCTCCTCCTCCCAAACCAGTTGGGGTGAAGCCTACAAGCCTGACTTCTTACACTTAGATCAGACTCTTACCCACTTCATGTTCTGTGCCGGCTTCCCTGTGACCCTGCCCTGAGCTTGCCTGCTCTCGAGCCTTCTCCCCCCTACTCCTGACCCTAGCTAATCCAGGAATCAGATAAGGCCAGAGACCCTGGACAGGCTGGTCTGAAATCCAGACCTGAAATCTGGATCTCGCAGCCTGGTGCCCAAGAACAGGCTGCCTCCAGCTTGGGAGCATCAGAGCTGGGGGGTTCCCTCTGGTGTGTGGGAAGCCACCTCTGTCCTGGCAGTGCCATGTCCCACATGGCCTGAATCCCCTTGTAGAGCTGGTGGGGGTTAAGGTGTGCCACCTTCATACATATGGCATGGCCCCAGTGCCTGGCAGCAGCTTCCCAGACATGTGAGCAGCTCCAGCTACCAGCCCAACACCACCTCTGCACCTCGCTTTTATCCATCCACCTCCCCTCCTCGTGGGCCATCCATCTCTCTCAGCTGCCTCCACCTCCTGTGTCAGGGGCTGCCATGTGGGAGCCTGGCCAGGTGTCCTTGGGCAGAGGCTCCAATGTCACCTTGGCAGGGGACTGGCAGGGATCCTGCTGGGCCATGCAGGCTGAGCCCCACTGAACCCTCCCACCACTGCTGGATGCAAACAGCCAGCCCCACATCTCCCAGCCCCTGGTGGCACAGAGGGCATGGAGGGCATGGTGGGCATGTCACCATAGCAAGCAGTCCCCTCGGTGTCTCCACCGAATGCCATTCCCAGCCCAGGTGAGCAGGTGGAGCTGTGTGTGCCCAGACCCGGCTGAGCCAGGCTTGCTTATGCAAACCACAACGGGAGCTGTTTCAACTACTTGGACTGCTGCCTGCTAGTCAGGTGCCTTCCTCCTCCTCCTCCTCCCAAAACGGCTGCCAGTCCCCTGTGGGCGGCTGCCCAGCCTCCTGTGGGTGCCTCCGTCCCCACTACACCTGCCGTGAACAAGGGGCTCTCCTTCCCTGGGGTGCCCCAGGGGGTGGGGGCAGGCAGGGGCTCACCATCCCCCAGCACAGTGTGCTGTTATCCCCCAGCTCAGCTGTGAACCAGCCCTGTCAGCACGTTTCACAGTCCTTGAGGTGTCCTCAAGTGTCCCGGTGCCACAGGCGGTCAGAGGGAATGCTGTCCATGCGCAGCTCGTGCCCATGTGACAGCCATCACAGAATCCTAGAATGGTTTGGGTTGGAAGGGACCTTAAAGATCATCTCATTCCATCCCCCTGCCATGGGCAGAGACACCTTCCACTAAACCAGGTTGCTCAGAGCTCCATCCAACCTGGCCTTGGACAATTCCAGGGATGGGGCAACCACAAATTCCACTGCACTCTAGTGGGAGCAGGGAAGACCTGCACGGTGGCAATGGGGATGGGGCTGTTTGCCCCATTGTTGATGAGTTTTGCCCAGCACTGTGGCCATTCTGGCACCCTGTCTGCATCCTTGGGGGAGTGCAGGAACCCAAGCAAAAGACTTTCTGTGACCTGTTGCAATCAAAATTTGGAAGAATGTGGGAAAAAACAGTCACAGTGCTGTGAGCCACAAAGGAGGGCTCTGGCAGAGGTGGACACCATGTCTGTCACCAGCTGATTCTGCCACACTCACACCTCATGGCAATGGCTCAGTGTTTGGCTTTGCCTGGAGAAACTTTCCCCAGGCTAGGAGGGGAGAGGAGCCACCAGTGGACAGCATCTGTTCCAAACAGCCTCTAACATTGCAAAACAGGGGAAAAAACCCAGATCAGAGCACCAGGAATCTTCATGCAAATCTCATCGTTCCCAAGTCAGCACCAACCTCACAGTCTGGAATGTCAGGAAATCTGCAGGTTGGCTCTGCACAGGGCTCTTCAGCCTTTGCACAACACTTTGGCCTCTCCTTAAATTTCAACACGGATTACAGGGAACTTCATATGCCACCAACTGAGTCAGCAGGCACCCGGCAGCCCTGGCTCCATCAGGGAAATGTTCCCTCACCGCCCCCGGCCGCTCCCAGCAGCTGCAGTGGCACAGCCAGGGCAGCCGGGCTGCCATGGAGCTTTAGGCACCAGATGGATCAGCAGCTCTGTGGGACGAGACCTGCGGCTGTGCTGACAGGCAGGATGACATGGGATGAAGCCAGCTGCCCGCCTGCACCAGGGCGGTGGGGCTTCTGCCGTGGCTGGTGTCCAACTCAGGGAGCCCCAGCGGGAATGGAGAGAGGGAAAAGCACTGCAGAGCCAGCCTCTGTCCTGCTCCTTGGGAAAGGGACAGGAATCAGCCAGCCCAGCACACGGAGAAGAGGCGCCGTCCTGGATGCACCCACAGCAGTACCAGGAGTGGCACAAGGGATGGGGCGGCACAAGGGATGGCTCCATCCCTGTTGCTTTACTACAAACTTCTGTGGAACAAAATAAGGCCTTTGCCAAATGAAACGGGCCCCAAGCCAGCTCTTTCCAAGGCTTCCTGGGATGCTCTGCTCTGTCATCCCTCGGTGGATGTCAACATCTTGTGCAGTTATTCGTTCTTCTGTTTGGGATGCTTTTCCAACTGGTGCTGGACGTCTTTGATGACCTTTTCTGCAAAGGTGGCATCAAACTGGAGGAGTGGGAAAACCTGCCTGTGGTGAATGGTAAAACCCGCTGGCAACACCATGACGCTTCTCCAGACACTGTGTCTAAATATAGAGTCCTCATTTATCATCCTGCAGCTGCAGGATTTGGTGCGAGAGGAGCCGAGGGGCTGCACTGATGCTCCCCTTGCTCGTGGCTGGGGACTGCCTGGACACATCCAGAGGCTCATACTGGCCCAAACAGGGTACAAAGCATGAAACAAACCATAGGCCTTCCCTCTCTGTGTCTCCTGAGAAATGGGGCTGGTTTGCTGGTGAAATGCTGGGAGTCCAAATACCCCACTTTGCACCCCAGAGGGGTTTAGAGATGCGCTGCCATGGGCGGGCTCTGCCTGGGTGGGAAGGGATTCCCCCCTGTGAGAGCAGCAGCAGCACCCAGGCCTCCTGACAAAGGACCAGTGGCTTTCCTGTGGATTCCCTGTCAAAATGCTTCCTCACTCAACCCACCCAGTGCCTGACCTGGCTGCACTTACTGTCTCCCTGGCACTATAGGGAAGGGATCACCCTGCCAAGCACTTGGGTCACACCGGAATTTATCCCTCTGTTGTACATCCCAGAGGGAAGGAGATATACCCCAAAATTTGCTGGGGACCTGCAGCCTCCGTGACACCTTGCCAGGTTTTTCTTGAGAGACACTGTTCACAAATGAGAAACAAGGTGCTGGGGGAGAAGTTGATGCTCAGGGCAGTACAGGGCAGGCAGGAGAGGATGGAGACTGCATGCTGCATTCCTGGGAATGTACAAAATCCTGTCAGGTGCAGCTCAGGGCTGTGGTGTGAAGGTGGCTGCCATGGGGCCAAGGCACGGGCAGGAGCAAGCAGGGTGAAGCTGTCAGAAACATCCTGGCAGATGCAAGGCTGGCATGAACTGCCTGAAAGCCTTCTGCCCAGGCACAGCAAGCTCCCAGGACCTTTCCAGCTGCTCTCCAGTGGGGATATTGGATCAGGGGCGTGTGTGAGAGGCAGGAGGGACAGGGAGCCATGCTACTGTGGGTGCCATCAAACCCCAGGCTGTGTGTTTGCTGCCTCCATCACCACATCTCAGAAAAATGGGTAAAAAAGAGGGATGCACTGCAGGCCAGCCAGCCTGGGCCGCGGTGCTGCTGGCTGCTCACAGCAGCCATTCCCCCCACTCTTGGCACCGAGTCCCATTGAGACAGGGCCAGGCAGGATGGGAATTCCAGGCATCCTGCCTTCTGCTGCCGGGGCTCTTGGCTGGCGGGTTCACACTGGGACACCTGCTCCTTGGGTGGCCAGAGTGCCCTGCTGCCACCACTGCCGGTCACCCTGCCCACTGCCACAACACTGGCCAAAGGACACAGTCCTCCGGCTCACCAATCCATCAGCCTTTCCCCTCCAGCCATCCCACAGTCCAAGAAGAGGACCTTAAGGCATTAATCACCCCTGCTGGAGAGAGGCTGGACCCATGGCACCCACAGGAGCACCAGTCCTGCACCCCACAACCTGGTACTGGGACCACTCAAGGGTCTCACAAGCTGTGGGGGTCTGTTGGGGGCTGCCTCATCCTCCCAGCAGGGGAGAATGGGATCAAGTGGTGGGAGCAGCGAAGGCAGCTGTGGTGCCTGCTGTGCCTGTGCCACCCACTGCTCAGGTGGGGACTGGGAACCTGCTGGGCTTGCATGGCACTGCTGCTGCACACCCACCCACCACACACCCACCCACCACACACCGATCCTTGCACACCCTCCCACGGCACTCCCACCCATTGCTGGCACGGGGAGGGTGCACTGCAGACACCCTGAGCATCCCCCAGGCAGGGGCAGAGGTGACTGTCCCTGCTCTGAGCACCTCAGCCACAGGCTGGAAGCTGAGTTGGGTGGCTGCAGAAGCAGCTCAATGTCTACAGGCACAAGCGATCCCGTACCCCAGGTTGGTGTCCCCGTACCAGGACAGGCAGGACCAGATACAAGGCTCATTGCAGAGCAGCTGAAAAAGCCACCCACTGACTGGCAGGTCCTTGGCCCCCATGGACACTCTGTGGGGGCTGCAGTGAGGCTGTTTCTGCCAGTGGCCCATGGGGACTCGCAGCAGCACAGCAGGGTGGGAGCACATGTAAGACCTCCCTGTGCCTTTGGGGCCTGCTCTCCCTTCTCTCCTTATTCTCTTTTCAGGAAACAGTCTATGCACAAAGACTTAAAGCAACCCAAAAAATCTCCAAACGTGATCTCTGGATGACCTGCTCCTCCTTCCTGTGCTGACATCTGCTGAGGCAGCAGAGAGGGCCACAGGGACACCCTGCTTCTGCCTCCCCCCTCAGCCCCAGAGGCCTTTCCCCTTCTTTGCCCAGGTTCACAAGGGGCACAAACCCTTGGGCAGTAGCTGGTATTTGGGTAACAGGCCACAGAGCACTGGGGATGCAGAGCTGGGAGCACGTGCTGCTGCTGTCCTGACAGCCAGCCAGCCGTGGCCGTGGCCGTGGCTGTGGCTGTGGCTGACCATCTGCCCGGACAGCGCATGCTCCAGCAACTCTCCCACGGCCGCCAGCAACACCCCCGGGACCCCCCAGGCCAGATGTGAGGGGTGGCAGATGGGGGAAGAGCTCAGTGGGGAGCAGAGCCTGCCTGCCTGTGGCTCTGTCCTCCCTGCCTGCAGTTCTGCCCTCCCTGCCTGCGGTTCTGCCCTCCCTACCTGTGGTTCTGCCCACTCTGCCTGTGGTTCTGCCCTCCTGCCTGCAGTTCTGCCCACTCTGCCTGCAGTTCTGCCCTCTCTGCCTGCAGTTCTGCCCACTCTGCCTGCAGTTCTGCCCTCTCTGCCAGCAGTTCTGCCCTCTCTGTCAGCAGTTCTGCCCTCCTTGCCTGCAGTTCTGCTCACTCTGCCTGCAGCTCTGCCCACTCTGCCTGCAGTTCTGCCNTGCCCTCCCTCCCTGTGGTGCTGCCCACTCTGCCTGTGGTTCTGCCCTCCTGCCTGCAGTTCTGCCCACTCTGCCTGCAGTTCTGCCCTCTCTGCCAGCAGTTCTGCCCTCTCTGTCAGCAGTTCTGCCCTCCTTGCCTGCAGTTCTGCTCACTCTGCCTGCAGCTCTGCCCACTCTGCCTGCAGTTCTGCCTTCCTGCCTGCAGTTCTGCCCTCCCTGCCTGCAGTTCTCTGGACTGGGGGACTTCCTTCCTACTGCTTTTCTGCTCTCCAGGATCACAGGCCATTTGGGATGGTGACACATACCGGGTGAGGCTTTGCTGCTGTCCTGCTGGAAGGAAACCTGTGCCCATCCTTGATGGGATGCTTTGCACCAGTCTCCTTCACTCCTCTGCCTCCCTGCTCACCCTTCTCAGGCTGCCGACTGTGACCCCCTCCCACTTTCCCGCAGGAGGATTTTCCTAACGCCCGCCAAGGGATTTGCAGGTATAAAGGGCTCACTGTGTGCTAATGGTGCCCAGGAGCCGGCTGGCACCCATCTTGGCAGACACCCAGTGCTGTCCTGGAGAAAACTCTGCAAAACCCTCACCCTGTGACTGCTGACCCCAGCCCTGGGCAGCCCCTCGCCCTGGCCATCACCCCTCGCCCCGGCCATCACCCCTCGCCAGGGGCACAGGTCCCGTGGGAGGGAGGCAGTGCCTGGGCAGCCAGCGCAGGGGACATCCAAAGAAGGAAAGGATTTGGACGGATGGAGGAGCCGGCTGGGCTCTGTGGCCAGCCAGCCCATACTGTAAAAGGAGTGGGAACAGGGACTGCACAGCTCTGGCTCCAGCGGTTTTAAGATGGCTGAGAAGCTGGGAGGAGAAGGAGAAGGAGGAGGAGGAGGAGGAGGAGGAGAAAAACCCTCCCGGCACTGCGTTGCAGCCAGGAGCACTGTGGGGAGGAGGAATGGCAGGTTTCCAGAGACTCTGATTAACAGCAGATGGACTGGGGTCCCCCCAACTCCCACCCAAAAAACTGCAACTGGTGATGCTTTCAGGCCTGGCAGCGCCGAGCTGGGAGATGCTGTCTTCAGACAGGCCATGGGGAGGAGGAGGAGAAGAAGGAGAAGCAAGAGGAAGAGGAGGAGGGGGAAGAGGCACATGGCAGAGGCCTGCATGAAGAAGGTGACCCCCATGGCTGCAGGACACTCAGCAGGACCTCTAAGACCACTTGACCTGGATGGCGCCCTTCCACACACGCTGGGAAAGTGCCCCAGGGGTGCCACCCCTCTGGGTACAGGCACTCCCATTGCTCAGAGGGAGCAGCAGTGCTGAGTGACTGCCCAACTTCCCTTCTCTTGTCCCTGTGGACATGCACGTGAATATTCACGTTTTTCCTGCTTACTGTTTTCCTTTAAAAACACTGGACTTGGCCTTCCCGGCGCTTTTCTGCAGGATTCATCAGAGCTGCAGGAACCCCGACGCAGTGACTGGAGGAGCAAAGGCACTGGGCACTTAACAGCAACTTCCCTTCTCCGAAATTTTAATTGGTCATTGACGTCAAGTAATTATTGAGCATTATTAATTAAGAAAGCATTTAAGAGCCTGGCTTTTGTTGAGGTTTTGTCATTACAATTAGTTTATCAGCCAGAAGGAGAAACATCAGCCTTCGCAGTCACTTGGAGTGCAGCAAAGTGCCCATAATTAATTTCCCTTTCCGCAGCAAGTGTTTTGCTCTGACCTGCCTTGGGGACTCGCCTTTCTCCAGGTGTGCTAACCACAACAGCTCTGGAAACATCCAGCCACAGGGACCTCAAGAGGCCACCAGATGGGAACACCATGTCCCCTCTAGCCTGTCACAGGCAACTATCCCCGGATAGTGGCTCTTTTCAGGAAAGCACTGTGGCCAGATGCCCTGGTCCTGGGGAGGAAGCTGCAGGGTTAGCAGGGCTGAGCCCTGTGGTCACTCCAGGGCCACCCTGCGTTCCTAAGAGATTACTTTTAATCTCCATCTTGCCCCAGGGAAGCTGCTGGCTTCCCAGGTGTTTGGCACTGAGGTGAATTGTTTTGGCAGCCCAACACTTTCCAAGAGTTCACCCAAACCCCTCATACCCCTCAGCACCCACCACAGACAGCAACAGGAAGCTGGAGAGGTGAGCTTGGGCTAGGGGAGTGCTGGATATCAGGACAGCCCCACCGCTAGCAGGAGGAGCAGGATAACCCCATGAGATGCCTCTTGGGATGGGGCTTGAGCACTGCCTGATCCTGCCTCAGCCCCAGCACAGCCAGGCAAGCCTCAGGCTGGTCCTTCCAGCAGCAATTCATGCCTCTCCATCTCCAGTGGGGCACCAGCAGCTCCTCTTTCTCTGTGGGAGCTGGGATGCTGGTAGATGGGAGAAACTGGAAGGGGTGATGAGGGGCAGGCAGGCTACAGACCCTGCACCCCGCAAATGGCAAGCAGAGCAGTCCAGCCCTCGCACAGAGCAGGTGATGCAGGATGCAGCCCAGCCCTGTGCTCCCAGACGGATGCTGGTGCATCCCCTCGCAGCACCCCCAAGTGCAGCACCAGGAGGGGCCAGCAGCCCCCGCTCAGCAAGTGGGTCAGCTATATATAAACAGCCCCAGCAGCGCTGGTACCAGGCACCTTCCTGCCTTGCATCATTGCCACCCTAAAAACCATGGCCTGGAGACAGGGGCTGTGGCAGCCGTGAAGCGCTGCCGCGTCGCCAGAGGCTCTGCTGAATCTGCTCCTTTGTAGCCATCACGCCCAGGGCAGCCACCACAGAGTGGGCATAGCAGGGGGGACCGATGCCAACCAGACAGGGGGACCAGGTGTGACCAGTGCCTGCTGGACGATGCTCCCAGGATACCATGGCTGCAACCTGTGTATAGGCTCTTCTACACAGCGCAGGCCCCCAGGAGGGAGATTTCCACTTCCATTTATCAAAACCAGCCGGATCAGCTCCCAGGCACCAAGGCAATGAGCTCAAACCCCTTCATTAAGGTTGGGCAGACATCTCCTGGCCCGAGGCACACAGACATGCCTGCAGCATGCACCCACAGGTTCGGCTCAGCCCCACTGCTGCACATCACTGGGTAAGGACATTGTGTAGGAAGATTATGCAGCGGGATGGTTTAGTCCCAGTATTCCCAGTTTGCTACACCCCAAAGGCAGGCGCCATCCCCACTGTTGCAGTCTGTGGGTGCAGTAAAGCTGGTGCCAGAGCCCAGGAGTTTGGTTTGGGTGCTTTGTGCTGCTGCTTCCTTCACAGCCTCACTGGCACCACGCAGCAGAAGAGGGATGGTGTTCATCCTGCACCCCACACGCAGTCGGAAAAGCCCTTTGCAGCCTGCAGGTCTTCAGTTGTCTACAGCTGAACATCATACAGCCCAGAGGGTTGGTTATTAGGGAAAAACACTTTAATGAGGCAGCTCATTAAAGGCAGGAACAGATTAACTCAGAAACCTGAGGAACTGAGTGACTGCTGAGCTCAAGAAGAGGAGAAATAGACCTTTCCCTGGCAGCGGTGGGAGATGATGCCTCAAAGCAGTGGGCTGAGCCCATGAATCCTCAAAGCCCTTTCAAAGCCCTGCACCCTCCCAGGAGCTGTGTAAGCTCTGGAGATGAAAGATGCTGGGAAGGGTGGACCATAGCTTGAAACCTATGAAAACACCCACTGAAATACAAGTGGAAAATACTCCATCCCTGATAGTGGAGTTCAGGCACTGCCTTCTCCACTGATCAAGCAAAATCCCAGCCCCAGCAGGGACTTCCAGCAGGGATGCTCCAGGGACAAAGCCTTTGGCACAACACAGCCCTGCTGGACAGGAGCGATGTGGGAGGAGGGACGAAAGCAAACAGAGTTCAGAGTTATGGTCACCAGAGAAAAATGAACCCTGGAAAAAAGAAAGAGCTCTATTTCCCACTGCAGGGAAAGGTTTGGAGAGCATCCCTTT
Source organism: Grallaria varia (assembly GCA_013396735.1). Classification (NCBI taxonomy): domain Eukaryota; kingdom Metazoa; phylum Chordata; class Aves; order Passeriformes; family Formicariidae; genus Grallaria; species Grallaria varia. The sequence goes on from VWZG01010751.1 coordinate 1,033,156, forward strand.
CCACAGCCAAAGGAAACACTGGTGACTGGTGGAAGTGTGGGCAAGAGGGGCACCCCGAGAGGCTCAAAGCCACTCTCGCAGCAGGGAGAAGAGTCAGGCCCATGCAATGGCTGTTATGAATGAAGGTGGGAGCGGTGCTGCTAAAGATAACTTTGCGAGCAGGTACTATTAATAGCAATACTATTGGGCTTTTTCTTCGTGCTTCCTGCGAGGCTCTGCGGGATTGATGAGCGCTCGTGGATGGGGCCCGTGCGTGCGCATCACCGAGCCCATGGCAGAGCCGTGCCATCGAGGAACAGGGACCAGCAGCAGTGGCTGACCGGGCCACCTGCCACTGCCACGGCCCACCAGCACCGACCGCATCCCGCGTGGAGCTGCTGGCGAGGCCACCACCATCCCGGTTGCCATGGCAACTTCAGCACTTGGCGCGAGATGGAGATGACAGGATCAGCCAGGAAAGTAACGGAGCGGAGCCGGCATCCTCCGTCTGCTGTGGCCGGCGGCACAGCCCTGCCAGCCCTGCGTGAGCGGCTGGCACAGGGTGAAGCCCCGGGAGCCTCAGGGCATCTGGGTCCCCCCTCGCATTGCAGGGCTTGTGTTGGCAGCCAGTTGTCCCCGCAAAGCGGAGCCTGCCCATTCCACCGATCCCTCCCCAACACCTCCAGCAGAGTGTGGTCCAGGTCCTGACCCCCAGCCCCGTGCTGGCCACCCAGGACACCCATCACCAGAGCACCCAGCCAAGGCTGTGCCCCGGCACTGCCCTGGGCTCTTGCCTCCACACTGCATTCCAGTCCTGCTGGGGCTGTCTCCTCAGCAGCACCACCTCTGAGCACACGGATCCCTTCACGCCCCGGCTTGTGGCATCAGGGCCCTCCAGCACAGCAGGCAGCCTGGCAGGGCGGTACCCAGGTCCCCTCTGCAGCTCAAGGAGATGCTGCAGGCTGGGGCCGAGCTGGCACTGGGACAGCCCTGATCCTCACTGGCCCTCAGCCCCACAGAGGCTTTCCCTGGCTTACAGGTAATCTAAGATCAAGTGCTCCAGCCAGACGTGCTCAGTCAGACGCGCAGGGACACCACAGAGCAGTGGGGAACCCAACACCTGCAGCATATGACTCCCCAGCTGGCACGGCCCCCCAGCTCCAAAAGAGCACTCCCTGGGGACCGCATCCCTTGCCAAGCCACCGTGCGTGCCCACTGCATTCCCAGGATGCTGGCAGGGAGCTCACGGGGCCGGGGCAGCACGGCGGGCAGCCGGGACCCCCGGCACCCCCTCCCACCCGTGCGCAGGATCCTTTCCGTGCACCCTTTTATTCCAGCAGTGCAATTAGCCTTGCTGACCCCTGAAATCCTCAGCCTCTCTAAGCAGCCATGCATTAAATCCCGGATCCAAGAGTGGAAATAGACTTTGTAAAAGGCTTATGGCCCTATTTATTACATTTTACGCATGATGGAGTCCGACAGCGCGGCAACGGTGCTGCAGCTCTGCATCCACACCGAGGCAGACAGACAGACAGACGGGAAGGGTCCGCAGCGGGCAGCAGAGCCTCGGCGGGTGTCTCCTCCCAGCCAGGCTTGGGTTGCCAGCTGAGTGCTCCCTCAGACACAGCCCGGCAGGGATATCGACCTAGATGAAAGCCAACACCGCTCTCGGGCCGGGTAACCGTATCTGCCGCACATTTGTATTCCTTAGAGCAGGGCGGGAGGGCTGCAGCCATCTGCCAGGGCAGCTCGGGGATCCTGGGGACACTGCGAGCCCTCCGGATGGATCTCCACTGCGCCGCCTCCTCCCATTCCGCTGCACAGCCTTTACCTTCTCTGTTTCACCTCCAACTTGCTAAGACCTGAGGAGCACACAGTCCTTCCTTCAGACTCGGGCCACCTCCCCAGCTGGAGAGCACCTGCCTGGTCCCTGCCAGTGCAATGGGAGCCAAGGGGTCTGCAAGGTTGTACAAGGGCACGTGTGAAGCCAGCGTGCAGGTGTTCACTGACACATCCCCAGGGTCCTGCTGTTTATCCAGGTGGCTCCTGCCCCGGGGGGATGGCAGGGGTGGCCGAGGACCCTGTGAGAGTGAGTGCTGGCATGAGGCTGCACAGCTCCGAGCTGGGCAGAGGGCACAGTGACAGGCAGGGATGAGCAGCAGGGGGATGAAGCGTGCAGGGAGGCAGAGGCAGTGTGTGCAAAGGAAGCAACACAAAACCCACAAAGATGAAGGCTCAAACAGCTGAGGGACCCTCTGCTTTCCTGCAGAAAACATGAGGCAGCTCCTGCATGTCTCCATCAGGGCCCGAATCACAAAACAGATCAGGCAGCGGCACCAGGCCAGGGAGCTGCAAAGCAGGAAGGAGCAGAGGGAAACACAAGGGTGTCCTTTTCATGCACTTATAAAGAGCCAGCTACAAAGACTCAAGCAGCATGTGGCCCCAAGTCCCTGGGACACCAGCACACCTGGACACAAACAGCTGCTCCTCACTTCACTGGAAGGGACTCATGGCACCCTCAGCACAGGGCAGGTGGAGAGATCAAGAGACAAAAGCAAAGGTCACCTTGTGCACCTCCAAGAAACTCAGTTCCCGCCAACACTTGGTGCAAGGTGCAAGCCTGGCTGATCCCAGGGTGTACACAGGAGCACCACCACACCACTAAAGCAAACTCATCTCTTGTGCTCTGTCCAAAGGCAACAAGGGATGTTGTGTGTATGAAGAAGCAGAAGCGGGTCCATGGGATGTGCACAGTGCATGGATCATGCCAACACCTGCATCTCAGTAAAGTGTACAGGCCCTGCTGCCCATGAGGATGAGGAGTGAACGTCCATGGTAAGGGGAAATGGCACCTGTGGCGCGTCCCGCAGCTTGGCATTTCAGAGGCTCGGTCCTGAACCTTTCCCTAAAGGAACCCAAAGGCTTTGATGCCTGTGGTGCACCTATGGGCAGAAGGACCTTTCCCCTTCCTTGCCTTTCCACCCAACTCCACATTGCAGGGGTGATTCCACTCCAGCAACTCTGACTGATCACTCTGACGTGTGGCAGGACTTTGGCAGGGCTGGATGTGGAGGTTTCACCCTGTAGCTCAGCTCTGCTTCTGTGCTTTGGAGCACACGTCATCCCTTCAAGTGGAGGTGGATAGCAGGTTAGCAAACAGCATGTTTGGGCATAGAGGAGCTCTGGCCTCAAAAGGCATGGAGACATTTAGGGGAAAACCCTGCAGTCCACAGAGGTTCATGCTTCCCAGCCCAGTCACTGCTCTGAGCTCCCCAATGCCCCAGGATGACTGCATGCCCATGCTAATGGCAGGAGAATAACCCCCCTGGGCCCAACTGAACGAGATTTACACTCCCCATAACACCCATCCACAAAGGTCCCATACCCGCCAGGGCACTCGCAGGCTAATCCTCCCTTCAGAGCAGCTGCTATATTTAGGTATCTAAATGAGACAGAGTGGCTCTTTCCAAAAAAGAGTTCGTTTGCATTACATAAATACAGATAGAAACTTGAAAGCTGTATTTCCAGGTCCTTGCACTGACATAAGCGAGCAGCAGAGATGAGGACATTCTCCCCCTGATAATCTTCCTTTCATTCCTTTTTGACTCAGCTGGATGTGCAGATGGGTTTCCAGCTCCTCTGGGCAGACAGGCAGCAGGCAAGAGGTGGGAGCTGAGAATAGGCAACCAGGGCAAGCGGACAGTCATCAGCTGCCCCTGGTATCCGCAGGGAGACTGCACTGCATCCCGGATGCACTGACAGAGAAACAGAGAAGTCAGCACTGCAGGCAGGCCAGGCAGCATGACCCAAAGCACGGGCAGGAAGAGTCAACAGAAGTAAATAAACTGAGCAGCTCCAGCCCTTCCCATCTGTGCCTGTCCCAACAGCCCCCTGTGACATCTCACTCCAGTCAGCTGCCAACTTCCTTCCTCCTGCATCCACTTCCACATTCCAAAGCCCCTGGTCCCATGAGGAGAGGAGACATGCATGCACCACCATGTGCTGCACACCTACCGTGGCTCACCCCAAGTGCTGAGGCTGCAGGGCAGGGGCTGCCCCTGCTCCCCAGTTCAGCTGCTGGGGAGAGTGGGATGCTGGTCATGGGCACAGCAGCATCCCCAGCAGAGCTGGGTGACAACATGCACCATGAGGGCTCCTGGGGACACAGGCCACGTGCTTTCATTTTCAAAATACATATAAATAGACATACTTATTCCTTCCTAAAAGTACATGGCTACAAGAAAAAACAAAAAAAAGCAGCTCAAATACCATACAACCTTTCAGCCTGAGAAAACCACACAGTTCTCACAGGCCTGAGCTCTGTTACCTGGGAAATGGGTTCTAGTACTCAAAACCCGCATGCGCCATCTCCCAGTGGGGCCCACACAGAAACAGAAACTTCCTTTTTAAGAAAAAAAAAATTGCAATTTTTTCCTTTTCATTATCAGCACAGTTTGGTCGTGACTGTGTGCAAGCTTGCTCGAAAGGAGAAATGATGCCGGTGGTTTAAATCTCCAGCTCTGCAGAGCTCTGGGGTTTATGCTGCTCAAGGCAAGGTTTAAAAATCCTCCCATCATTAAGATGAAGGAAAGTGCCCCTGAGCCACACACACCTGGCACAGGCAGGGCTGCAGGTCCCAGAGCCCAGGGGCAAAGGGAAGCAGCTCAGCAGCGGCAGTTTGCAGGGAGCCAAGGGGAATGCAAAGCTTAATTAGCTTGAAGCCAAAGTTGCAAACATTTGCATCGAGGCACTGAAAGTGCCAGGAAATCATGACAGAGGGACTAGAGCTGGACAAAGTTCAGCCCTGCTGTGTGGGTGCCAGGTGAATTACCTGTGCGTGGCAGGAGCGGGTGCTGCCAGCTCCCCTGGCATGAGCCACCGTGCAGCTCCTGCCCTGCCCTCTGCCAGTGCTGCCTGCAAGCCCCGATCCTCGCTCATGGGCAGTGGCTCTCCCCCTGCTCCGAGCCCAGGGAGCGTGTGGTCCTCCTGGGCACCATGCATGGAGCCAAAGGACCATGGCCATCCTGCGCCCACCAGGGTCCACACACCATGCTGGCAGAGGAGTTGGCATGGTGCTGGCACAGGGCAAAGACAGCCAGAGCTGTCCCTCCTTCCTCACTCCAGGGGAGCTGGACCAATGCCACGTTTGACACCTCTGGCTCTTTGCTGTTCCACGGGCACATGCACAGCCATGGCCCCAGCGTGGCCAGTGCTGTTCTCTGCTCCAACCCAGTTTGCTGCAGCCCAGCCCTGCCAGCCGGGTGCGCATGCAAAGGGGATGTCTCCTGAAACACCCCCAGCTACAGTTGCACTTTCTTTATTAAAAAAAAAAATAATAAAATAACACAACTCACTCCTACCTAGGAACTTGGCTAAAACTGAAAGAAGGGCTCAGCAGAAGAGATGCCGAGGCTGGGGGACAGGGACCACCCTGCAGCACCTCCCCTGCGCCCCAGCGCCGCGACAGCCGCGGCTGCTCCAGCTGCGGCTGCTCCAGCTGTGGGTCACCTCGCGGCAGGACAAGCAGGTCCCCAGCTGTCACTTGCGAAATCTGCACACCCCCCCTCCTCATCTGAGCAGGAGGGAGGAGAAGAAACACGATTAGAGGCATCTGGGCTTCCTTCCGTCCGCAAGGCACAGCCGGCTGCCCCAGCCCGCGGCTCCGCTGCGGCAGAGCCCGGCTTAGCAGAGCCCGACTCGGCAGAGCCCGTCTTGGCACATCCCGGCTGGGCACAGCCCGGCTCACACAGCCCGGCTCACACAGCCCGGCTGGGCACAGCCCGGCTCACACAGCCCGGCTCACACAGCCCGGCTCGGCACATCCCGGCTGGGCACAGCCCGGCTCACACAGCCCGGCTCACAAAGCCCGGCTGGGCACAGCCCGGCTCACACAGCCCGGCTCACACAGCCCGGCTCGGCACAGCCCGGCTCACACAGCCCGGCTCACACAGCCCGGCTGGGCACAGCCCGGCTCACACAGCCCGGCTCACACAGCCCGGCTCACACGGCCCGGCTCACACAGCCCGGCTCACACAGCCCGGCTCACACGGCCCGGCTCGGCACATCCCGGCTCGGCACATCCCGGCTCAGCCCCCCGCCCGCTGGGACGCTCGGTCCTGTCCCCTTGCCACAGGATTTCCTTGCTCTTGACGCGCACGAAAATTAGGAAATGAGGGTTCCTCGGGGAATAGGTGGGGAAGGCAGCGTTTTGCCGGGCGGAGAAAGGCTGACACCCCTGGCTCCACACAGCGGGGGCGAACGGGGTCCCCACAAGGGCTGGGGAGCAGAAGGGACAGGAGCGATGAACTCGTGCTCTGTGATCCTGCCTTGCGGCGAAGGGCAGGAGGAACCGGGGAGCGCCGGGCGGCGCTGGCTCAGCAGAGGGGCTGCGGGGCTGCCACGGGGCAGGGGAAGAATGTGGAAAATGCATCTCAGAGAAGACACGATGCTGCCCTGCAACTGGAGTCGCTGCAAGAGCCTGAGGCGCCACCTCAGCACAAAAACATCCATATAAAGCATGTACCGCTCATCCCCGGGGAGGGGAGAAGTGTCACATCAGCCCTGCGGCGGCGCACGGGGGTCTCTCCCGCCCCGGCCCCCATCACCAGCCTGCCCTCGCCGGGTGGGCACATCAGCAGATGCGAAAAGGTGCTGTAATGTTTCAGCAGGACCCTCATTGTGCTCGAAGCTGGTGGTACCGGGGGGCGCATCCGGCACCCAGTGCCTGCCGGCCGTGCCTCGGGCCAGGCGGGATGCGAGATAAGTGAAGTATTTTCCCTCAGCCCCACACTGCTGCCCGGAGCCGGCAGAGATCAAAGGTTAGTCTGGCTACTGAATGGGGCCATGTCCCCAGGGCTGCCACATCCCCCACCAGCAGATACCAGGCTTGCCACATGGAGAACCCCTCCCCGGGGGGTTTCCAGATCTCGCAAGGCCAAAGGAGATTTCCAGCTTTTACTTTTCCCTGTCTTCGTTCAGACGTGGAGCGGTTGAACACAGCAGCTTGCAGCCGCTCAGCCTTGGTTGTTGCCTCCGCCTGGGGAAGCGCAGCAAGACAGGGCTGGATAAGGACAGAGCTGACGAGACCCTGAGCACAGCCAGATCTGTGCAAAGTCCTTCGGCACTTCTCGGAAGCTCCCATTAATAAAAAGAAAAGAAAAAAAATGAAAAAACAACTGCCTTAAACAAATAAATAAAAATTTGTGAGCCAGAGTTCAGGAAAAGTGCTGAAAAGCAGAACAGCCAAGCGATAAGGGAAGGGAAACATATTGGCCGGACCATCACCCAGAGCCTACAGTGCCGGTGCCCCTGGAAGTAGGTCATTACCTCACCTGACCACCCGCCCCATTAACTTCAACCTTTAGTCTCTGGCTCTGTTACTACAAGCAGAGGCAGCTTAAAACATCCTCTCCCGGGCGCTCAGGGGAAGGTGGTTCTCCAGGCAGCAGGCAGGTGGTGGGAACCTGCCCCTCCAGGCAGGGGAGACGCCTGCCCACTCCTGGGGCTGCCCACTCTTGGGGATGCTCATCCCCTGCGCCAGGGGAGCAGGAGTCCTGCAGGGCTGGGATCGCAGCAGTCAGCCCGGCACGGCAGCGCTGGCGGCGGCGCCAGCGCATACGAAGTTCCCCCTCTGCTAAATCACTTCAGGCTGCCAAGCAGTCACGAGAAATATAAGCCCGCGCGGGGTTGCCATGGAGCGGGGCTCAGCTGCGGGAGCCTGGAGCCGATTCCTCCGGCAAACGTGTTTGTGACCGAGGCCCTGCCAGCACCTCGTGTCGCGGCTCCTCAGTGGCAGCGAGCGAGTGCCACGTGCGTGATCCCGATGGAGCCTTATCTCTGGGGACAGCACTTCCCTCCCGCCATGGAGCCGGTGCTGTGGGGTGGTAGAGTTCTGAGAGCCCAGCAGGGATGCTGCCCCTCACCCTGGTGACACCCTCTCCCCAAGCCCATGGGCATGCAGAAGAAGCAGTAGCTTTGGTGGTGGCATTTGCCCTGCAGGCACTGGGCAGCAATAGCAGAGACTGGCCCCTAAGATGCCTCTGTCCCAGCCCAGTGATGTCCCCAAGCCTCCACTGTGCTGCCCCGTGCCAGCCAGAGGCAATCGTGCCCTTCACAGAATGGTTTAGGCTGGAAGGGGCCATGAAGATCACCTCGTTCCAACCCCCTGTCATGGGCAGGGACACCTTCCACTAGAGCAAGTTGCTCTGAGTCCCATCCAACCTCCGGACACTTCCAGAGATGGGGCAGCCACAGCTTCTCTGGGAAACCAATGCCAGGGCCTTGCCAACCCTAGAGGGAAGAATTTCTTCCAAACATTCACTCTCCTTCAGTTTAAATCCATTCCCCCCGGTCCTGTTGCTACAGGACTACAGCTTCTATGCTCTGCCATGACCCCCAGTCCCACCAAAGGGGATCTCAGACCCTGGTGGGCTCCTGCCCCAGCACCAGTGGGCAGTAGTGCTCCGCAGCACAGCAAACCATCTGCTAAGAGCCAGCCTGTGGCATCCCTGTCCCCAGCCCTGCACCAGGGACCATGTCACCCACTCCCCAAAACAAGGGGCTTGGGGCTCAAAGGGGCGTCCTCTGGGCATTTTACATTGGACAACCCAACCATGCTGATAAGCTGATGCAAGTGGAGTTTCTAGCTACAAAGAGGCTTTTGACATTGGAAAGGTTAACGGGAGAGAGATCTCTCTCCCTTACAAAGCTCCCTTTGCTGGAGGCCTTAGGTTGAGACTTTAATTATTCACCTGTTGGAGAGGTGCCTTTCCATTACGGCATGAGACCAGGGCAGGGATGTGCAGGCAGGCGGGAGGAAACCCCACGGCGTGGGGCAGCCCTGGGCCCCCCGAGCATCGGCCACAAGCAGGGGGTGAAGGCAGGCAGGTGCGGTAGGAGGCTCTGCAAGGGGCCAGATCTCAGGCCAGCCCTCCTTTCCCCCTCAGCTGCTCCCAGCAGCTGCTCTCTCCTGGCTGCGAGCGGCAGGATCAGCAGCACGCTGCGCTCGGCAGGCTCCGCAGCCTGCGCTGCGGCGGGGACGGCCACCGGCATCCCCAGCACCCACCAGCACGGCTCTGTCAGTGACAGCCACTGGGACATGGACACCCTGCAGCTCTTCCCACAGCGAGGGGGTCCCAAGCCCCAGCAGTGCTGCAGCAGCAGCTCTTGGATCCAGGCTGCAGCAATGCAGCCAGGCTGAGGATACATTCTGCACAGGCCCTTGGGCTGTCTCAGTCATCCAAACACACCAACCCCCCAAAAAATCTTAGAGAGAAAAGATGCAGAAAAAGCAGGATATTGGTCTGCTTGGTGAGGACTATCAGAAGTTAAGGATGCGTCCCTAGTCCATTACTAGCAGTGCCAACCCACCGAGGGCTTGCTGTGCCTCTTGCACTCATCGATGGATTAAGCTGTTAGCAGGAGGCTGGGAAGTTAAAAGAGGGAATATTGTATTTCAGTTCATGTGATCTTTAAGCACCTCTCTGAGAAGCAGCCTGGATTTTTTATTTTTTTTTCCCCCCCTGCTGCCATTTGTTCGGGGTTTTTAAACAAATTGAAACTGTAAGAGTCACAGCGCTCCTGCCTCTTGCAGGGATGCCGAGAGCTGCTGGCCGCTCCGCGGTGCTCTTGACAGAGCTCCCTGGCTGGCACTTCCCAGAGCCTGGTGCCAGCAGACGAACCAGCCACAACCAGCTTCCCACCTCAGAGCAGCAGAGTTGCACAAAATGGATAAAGCAGGCCCAGAAATGACACATTTTGGAGTCGCGGCAAAACCAAATCATTTTCTTACTTTCCGAAAAAGGGAAAAGGACTCGGCAGGAGAAAGGCAGCTATCAAGTGAAAACCCCTGATTTTTCTTTCTGTAGCAATGCAGGTACCACGTGAATCATCGCTGTCCTCAATATGTAAATAGAGGTTAGCAGGCACCCTCAGCTCAAAACCTTATGATTATGGGCCTGATGCAAAAATCCATGGCAAACCTTTACCATGCACCTCCCTGAGAGCTTCCCCAGGATTCCTCCCATGGAGAGGAAAGGACCACCCGGCACCTGCACACACCCAACTACATCCTTCTCAAAACCTACTGCAATAGCAAGGACTGGGGAGGAGCACGGGGGAGAGAGGAGGAGGAGAGTCAGAGTTCCTCAAAATTTCCACGAAGGAAATGGCTGATATTCGTGACCTCATGGCCTCCTGACATTGTAACCTCTCAGGATGATCTGAGCTCGTGCTGGAGCACTGGGGTCGTTGCATGAAGCAGCTTTTGGGCTCCATTGAGAAGTAAGTAACCCAGTTGTAAGCAGAGGCTCGTACAGTAGTAATGGGGAGAGACGTCAGCGCCAGCCCGGCCCGCCTCCCGCTCCCAGTTAGAAGGCAGCATGTGACAGAGCCAGGGCTGGAGCCTTCCCCGCAGTTTCATCAGAGGTTAAGGTACAAGCACAACACATGCTTACAACTGCACGCGGTTCTGGAGCAAACGCATGCAAATCATAGCTGGGGGGGGTGTGCTTTTTTCCCTTCCTTTTTCCTTTTTCTCTGTTCTTTCCATCCCAGCCTGCAGCCCCTCTGCGCACGTGGGGACACAGAGGAAATGGAATTATCGAAAGCAGGCACCGGGTGAGAGAGCACACGCGGTCCCCTCGCTGCTCCTCACTTGCTACACCTGCAGACTTCGGACCAGCACTACCTGTGCACGTACCTGCACAGCTCCCTCCAACCGAGTGCACGTAGGAGAGAGGGATAAAAACAGGGGACACAGCAAACTGCATCTCTGGAGATGCCATAAACATGGCCTTATTTCAGCACAGGCCATTTCACAGTCCCAAATTTTGCAGGGAACCTTCACAACATGGTGGGTTTGCACCAGAGAAGGATGACAATTAGCAGGATTTTTTCCCCTCCCGCTAGCAGTCCCTTTTCAGAATAAGACTCCTAAACTGGCACATCAAATGCTGACCAAAAGGCCAAAAAAAAAAAGAAAAAAGAAAAGAAAAGAAAAAAGAGATGCGTGCTGCAATCATATGGGCTTTTCACAGTAAGCATGCAGAGAACTGGAGGGTTAATGCAGGGAAGTGGAGCCAGGAACTTTCACCCGCCCAGGGAGCAATGGGGCTGGTGGGACCTGCAGCCTTTCTGCTGTACGTCCGAGGGATGGCAACCCTCGCAACCAGCCTTCTCCAAGGGACAGCATCCCACACAATCGGCCTCCTCTCCCCTAAGTCGACGGTTCCCTCGGCAATAATAAAACTGATCAAACGAGAAAACAAACCGCTTACAAAATCTTCTCGGCCCACTCCTCGCCCTTCCTGACCCTCCTGCTGCAATCAACCTGTCAGCAGCCCTTCGTTAACCCCCCGATCTGCCGCCCCTCCGTGATTTACCCCCAGCGAGCCGCCCGGGTCCCGTGCCAAGCTCCGGGGCTGCCGCCTGCGGGCAGAGGTGCCGGCACCACATCAATCTGGCTGGTGGCAAGACCCGCCTGGTTCTGTCTGGCACCTGCACCGGGGGCAAATCTGATTTACCGAGTCTTGAGACCTTGTTTGTTTTGAACCCAAACGGCAGGATTTGTCCTCGTCCCGTTCCTCACAAACACACACACACACACACACACACCACACACGCACACAACACGCTCCCGCTGTTCGCAATCCCGGGGCTAAACTGGCGAGAGAGGAAGGGTTGGGATGAATGTGCTCGCTTCACAATCGGAGGTATTTTGTAATCCGTGGTTATGAAAGTGAAGGGTCGGGGGATGACATAGAACTAGAGAAAACTCTTCCCACTTGCACCAGCCTCATCAATCCGGCTGCAAAATGCGCGGCCGTGCTCGGGATCAGTCACGGCTCCGGCTCCTGCCCGGTTCATTGTATAGCGCCTCTCTTGCAGCCCCCAAAATGGAAAAGCATGCGAGCCCTATAGCCAGCACGGCTCGCTCTCGTGATCCCGCCGGAGCTGCCAAGGAGCCTTAATCTGATTTTAATACCCAGCGCCGACCAAAAGACAACCCATCCACATTACGGAGCGGCTGACTCGCAGCACCGAGACCCCTCTCCCTGTCGCACCGCTCCCCCTCCCCAAACCTCCATCCCCCAAGATCCCAGCCCGTATGCGTGGAATTGACGCTTGGAATGACTCATCCCCAGCCCGGCTCTTATCAGCCCCCACCGCGCAGACCCCTGCGGAGCCCCCCCTTCCCCGCCGCCTGCACCGCGCCGCCCCCTCCCCACCTTTGGGGGGGGCTCTAACAAACGGGGGGGCCTGTCTGTGCCGAAACCCATCAACCCATCAACTTCTCTCCCCCCTCACCCCCAAATTCCCTGCAGATGGCGGGGGTGGGGGGCGGGAGTCCACGTGCGAGTGGTGCTGAAAGCGCCGGCGGGGCTGCGGGGAAAGCCGCGGGGAGGGGCGCGCAGAGAACCGCGGGTGGGCGGCGGAGCACACGGGACCCCCGCGGACCCTCGGGGCAGCTGGAGGGGGAGCCATTGCCCGCGCTCCCCGCTCCGCCAGAACCAGCTCTTCCCCCGGGTGCCCGGCAAGAGACGGGGGGGTGGCTCTGCCGGCTTCCCCCTCCCTGCTCGAGTTGCAGCGCGCTGGGGACCCGTCCCGCAGAGCATCCCCCCACCCCGGGCGCTCCCCTACCTGGCTGTCAGCGAGGTAACTGAAGACGAAGGAGGAAAGATCCTCATCGAGCAGAGAGCTGCAATCCGGCCCC